>JBAMIB010000078.1:649050-664159 GCA_037177415.1 Kaempferia rotunda | reverse complement strand
AGCAGATATCAGTTAACAAATATTGTCAACAGTCGAGTCCCTACGTTCATGAATTGACTAGCACATTGTATGTACCCAATTTTGGTCACACCAGTCGATTGATTAGCAATAATAGTTGACTGACCACAATAGTAGATTGCCATAAGGTACTAGTCCACTGATGCCCAATGAATTGAGCATATAAGCTTATGTTCATGAATTCAGTCGAATGCCTAGTCGAGTTTAGATAAGCTTCAATTCATGACCTCTCAAACATCAGTCGACTGGGATTTATGGTAATCAACTGATGGAATCAATTGAATGTTCCAGTCGAGTTTTACTTGCTTCTGTTTGTAACCTTATAAGTATTGATCGACTTGGATCCCACAACAATCGATTAATGGAATTAGCTAAATGCTTTATCGAGTCCAGCTCTCTTCTATGAGCATCAATCAACTAGTCTTTATAGCAGTCAACTGATGGTAATCAGTCGAATGCCTCAGTCGAGCCAAATACCATTTTGTTCATAATTTCGGGCACATCAGTCGACTAGGACTTGATAGCAGTCGATTGATGGAATCAGTCGAATGCTCCAATCAAATTGATAACATTCCGTGCCTAAATTTTTTGCTATCAATTGACTAGTAATCCTTATCAGTCGACTAATAGTCATTATTTTAGGTTTCTGCTATTCACACAGTTTGTAAATTGAGGTTGAAAAATATTATTCCGCCCTATTCTTCATGTTCTTCGTGAAATAAGGTGAAAAACTTAAAATATAGGTAAAATCGTAGCATATCCAATGCTATCCAATGCTATAATCCTTATATCTTAAAAATTGATGACAAGTTAATCCTAAGCTCTGATACCAATTGTTAGTAATATAGATACATAAAAAAAAACTAAAGGATGCATGATCTAATTATCGTCATTGATAAGGTTACATTGTATAGAAATAGAAAGCAATATCAAACGAATAGTCTAAATTCATCGCATAAGCCATTGTCCTTGTTGTCGGAGTTCATATAAGCGCAGAATGATCTTCTATAGGAATGGACGATAATCCGTAATCCTTCTCAATGGGGAAGAGATGAGGAAGAAGAAGATCTCTTGAATGCCAAGGTTCAAGATTATGCCCTATTTAGGAGTTCTTCCCTTATATATCAAGCTCAGCATATAGGGACCATTTACACAAAATCTCATGCATTTATCAGTTTATTAGTGTTAATGAACAGCGTTAACAAATCTACATATTGAATCCAAATCCAATAATCTAAACTCATCCCCGTCCCCGTCTCCGTCCCCGTCCCCGCCCACTCCTCATATTAAAAGTATTAGATCACTTGATTGGAGTTTAATTCCTTAATGATAATTAGTTTTGTGTGTTAATCAAGTGTAAGCTCATCTTACGCAGATTAAGCTCACACATATAGATTTAATCAAATTAAAAACACCTATATGGACTTAATCCTTCACTATAAATCTATGACAAAATCCTATGTAGAATTGCATGAGTCTTTTGATTTATATACGGTCTACAATTCATACTTCAGAAATTTTCCTATATATACAACTCGAACTCGATAGCGATTGAGCCGGGCCATGCCATCTCTACTAATTTGCACAAGGCCGGAGGTGAGTTTTTAAAGTTGGATTTGGGGCACTCCATTCAACCCCCAAACATGAAAACTAACACCATTTAGAACAATGACTACCTACTGCTGAATTTGATATTTAACCAATACAACTAGAAACGATTAAAAAAAAAGAAAATCATAAATGAGAGGGTGATCGATTCAAAGCAAATACTGGTTTTTGGTGAGCAGTAGCTGCAATTCTGATGCTGATGAAGCAACTTCTTACCTAGTTTTCACTCTGCATATTTGTTTCCTTTTGCTGCTGCGTACTGCAGTTCCTTCAACTTTGCCTCCTTTTACTGCTACTGCAGTTACTTCAACTTCCATGGGGTTTGACCAGCTGCTGTTTGTTACATTTAATTTAATTTCCTTCCTACCTGATCCTCTAAACTTGGAGCTCATCAGCAGTCACTTTCTTATGACAATTAGGAAAGCCATGGAAACCAACCTGTTCTTCAATGACTTTTCTTATTCCCTGAAGGTGATGGCGGAGCGAGAATACAACCAAAGCGTTTCCTTTGTCATACAGTCCGCCCTAACCTTCACCAATTACTTTAATTTAATCGGTGAATGGATAGATCAGAATTTAAATTTGAAGACTTGTCTGTTTAGCTATTCACTTCCATTTTTTAATTCTGTTTAGCTTCATTCTGATAGGAATTTGACTCTAATTAATTGGGTTTCAGTATTCGTAGGCATCATTGGCTAACTTAGACTAATGGGTAAAAATTAAAGAGCCCCATTCTTATTGGAATTGTGTCGCTTTTCCATTAATCATCAAAATAGTATTTCATCCCATTTTTCTTACCCGAACTACCTTTGCTTACTCAACTGGTCAGACTTCATAAAAACTGAAGCACCAGTGCATATGTTATTCGTAGCTACCGCACTATTATAATAGTTATAATTTATAACTACTGTATTGATCGGTACTTGTGCACATGTATATTGATTGATGGTAATTTGAACAGAGATCTCAGTGTATATATATGATTGACTAAATTAACTAAGGTTGTGTTGCGGTTCAACATTTCATCAATATTGGTTGAGTGAGATGTCAGGTAGGTCAAGATTAATCAGATACATAATAATTGATTAAAATATTTAATTGGTTATGTGAAATTTAAATAGGTCAATGTTCACTGGATACTTGACAAGATATGAAATATCCAAGTGAATCATGGGAGTAATCGGAAGTCCAATAGGGAGTTAACAAGAGAAAAATCTAAGTGGATCATATTAATTGGACACTTGATAATCGAAAATCTAATTGAAAGTTGGCATGAGACGGAAAATTCAAGTGAGTCATGGTTAACTTGACACTTATTGATTGGAAATCCAATAAGGAGTTGGTAAGTGAGAAGTCCAAATGGGTCATGGGTAACCAGACACTTGACGATCAGAAGTCCAACATATAGTTGGCATGAGATAGAAAGTCCATGTTGGTCACGGTTAATCAAACACTTAGTAATAGAAAGTCTAGACTTGTCAAGGAAGACCAGATGTTTAGCATGGATGAAGTCATATCAAATCAAAGGTGACAAGATGTTAGGCTCATGAAGTCTCGGTAGGACAAAGGTGACAAAGAAGTCCTAGTACATGAGGTCAACTAGATATCAGACAAAACTAGAATTTGATCTTGAAAAGGCAGAAATAGGACTAGCAATCGATTGCTAGGTAGTAGCATTCGACTGGTAAACCCTAAACCCCAAATTCGGGGTAAGGATGTTCGGGCAAACAAAAATGAGCTTAGGATGCGCTAGCACAACGTTGGTAAAGTTGGATCTCGAGAACTCACTCAGGTGCGTGCGAGAGTTGGTACAAGGTTAGGGTGCTCGAGCGATACCCAACAACCCACTCAGACTTGAGTTGAGGGTGCTCGAATGTACGCGAGAGTCAGTACATAGTCAGGGTGCTCGAGTGAGTGCCCAGCAAGCCACTCAAACTCGGGTTTGGGATGTTTGGCCATGTGCAGGAATGAGCGTAGAAGAACTCACTCAGGCTCAGGACTCATAGTCGGGAGTTCAAGGTGGTTTGGCGCTTGCAGGAGTCGACACACAAAGAACCCACTCAGGCTCAAGCTTCGGTAGTCAGTCAACTTGTGCTCGGGTTCTCAACCCACTCAGGCTCAAGCTGGATTGTATGTGTGATAACTGTAGTAGTGAACATAACGAGCTGTTCAATTGGTCAGTTACCAATAGATTATTGGGTGATAGGAATTGATTGCTAAACCAATTAGAGATAACAGAATGCTCTCAAATCCATTGTCGTCCAGTTCAACTATTGAGGTACCAATTGATTACTTGGGTTTTGCAATCGATTGTTGTTACAAAAATAGGGTCATTGAGAGTTCAACAGTTGAGTCAATGTGATGCAGAAAGATCCAAAGATTTTTTAATTATTTTTTGGTAATTTTCATTCTTTGATAATTTTTGAATTTTTTGCTCTTTTAGGTATTTTTGACAATTTTATTTTTTATATTTTTGAATTTTGAGTCCGTTTAAAATTTATAGGATTGTGAGACTTTTTTTTTCTTTTTATTATAATTTCTTTGCTTTCTTTATAAGTTAGGAATTATAGTTTATATATTAGGATTTCTTTCTTTTGTTGGGTCTTAGGGCTTAGAGTCTATATAAACATATATTGAGCTGTTTGAGAATTAATCCTCTGTTATTAAATAATATTTTTCTTTTTTAGAAAAATTCAGAGGACAACAATTTTCTCTTTTTGCCTTCTTCTCCAATCTTCCTTTTCATTAGCTTATAGGATAATAGTTATCATGTCCGGCTTCAGTTGGTGTCAGAACTAACAAGTTCCGATTGAGAAAGTCAAGCGTCAAATCCAATGGAAGATTATTGTGGTTGTGATCAGGGTTGTGCCAAGCAATTTTCGGCTAAGGAAGTCTTGCACCGCGGTCATAGCAGCTGAGATGAGATAGAGGATTTATAAAGACAAGTTGCAAATTTAACCCAGCATGTTAAGATTGAGAATTTATGTACAGAAGCAAGTAGCAAATTTAACCCCGCGTCTATTGATGTGAAATCTTCAAGATTATGAGTTACATGGTCGAAAGGATTGACATGGAGACCATGGATTTCAAGTTGATCTACTCGAATTTTTTGGGGTCTTACAGACAGAGAATTTTGTTAATTGGATCAATACAATGGAGCAGATTTTTGACTATAAGAAGCTTTGGATCAGATGAAAGTGAAGCTGATTGTCATTAGACTCAAGGGTCGAGCATCGGCATGATGGAGTACTTGCAGCGCTCGCGAAACATATAGGGCAAAACTAAGATTAACGATTAGGAGAAAATAAAGAAAAATATGAAAGATCACTTTCTTCTTTTTGGGTATACCTAAATATCGTTCCAAGGACGAATAGGTTTTGCCATTGAGAATGATAGCTTTGATGCCCAAGATGGCCTTGACGGATTTGAAGATGATTTGGAAGAAGAAGTTGAAATGGTACTTTATGGTGATGATATGAAAATTTAATCATTCATGAGAGTTTGTTGATTGAGGAAGACGTGGGAGACGAGACCGAGGTGATTGGAAAACCAGTATATGACGATAATGGTGATAAAGATTACGATTTGGAGATCGTTGATGTTGATGTTCCACAAAATTCTCTTGAAGAAGTTGTAATAGCTCAAGAAGCTAAAGAATTTCCTACCATAGTTGTGATCTCAGAGGAAGAGCAACTGGACAAAGGTGAAGATGAAGTGGAAGTCAACGATCGTTGTGAAAAAGGTTGCACTTTGGTGGTAGTTAGTGTAGGATTAAGTCCACATGGGTGGAATAAATCCAATAGAGTTTACATGAGTGAACTCGATCTCTATTTGGTGAATTTACACTCGATTGACACACACACACACAACTAATTTCCATTAAAGTGACTAAACTCAATTAAGTGATCTAATGCTTAATTACATATAAGGGGGGTGGGTTTGAATTAAATTGATGTGGATCCAATAATATGCTTCATTAATATTGATGGATTGTTAATGAGGCATGAGCCTTTTTGATGGATAGTCCCCATAGGTTAGGCCGGGTATATAAAGGAAGAGATGTGGTTCAATTAGGGCATGTTGTGTCTTCATTTCTTCCTCAAGCTTCTTCTTCCCCATTAAGAAGGACCTTGTGTTTGCCAACTCAATCATGTGGGAGACATCTACTGCGTTTGTAGGATCTCCAGTGACAAGAAGCAATAGTATTGTGATGATTCAGGCTGGCTCTTCATTAACTATTGTTTTGATTTCGATATTGCTTTAAAGACATGATGATAGCTAGATCTTGTTGTAAATGTATCCTTTAGTTCATTATTGATGTATCACAATCTAATTCTGTGGTCGTTTAAAACAGGATGCTTCCAACTAATAATACATCCCATATTTACGGCTAACACCAAGAAGATCCACCATAGATATTTCTCCATCTTCTTGTGGCCTATGAGGTTGACTTTCATTGCCTCAAGCCTTGTTGAACTCCATCTCATAAGTGTGCAGCTTTGCCTCAAACCTCTTCATTTCAGGTTGTTGGTTGCCCATTCTCAACTGCAGTTGTTGTTCAAACTGATACTTTGATCTCACTCTCCAATTCCGGAATCTGAAATAGACACACCCATTTGATTTGGGTAAATATTTAAAACAATTTCAAGTAGGAAGAACTAATACAATAAAAATGTGAAATTTCCATACCAAATTACTACCCCTTACCTTTCTGCACATTGGAAACGTTCACTTAGGATTTGCCAGAATCCTTGGACCTTGATGTTCTTGAGACAATATGTGCACCACAACTATAGAGCTCGATGAAACGATCATCCTAGTGCTATTATTTGAAAGAAGAGTACAGAATCGGATGAAGAAAAACTACTATTTTAAAGAGGCTCGAAATCACTGTTTTATCTCCCAGAAAATAAAAGGATCAGTCTGAGTCCAATTATCAAAACACTGAAATCGTCCCAACATCGCGACTAAAGCCTTGCACAAAACTATAGCAATACAGATGAGATAGCAGCTACCTCAATCATGGCGGAGCCAGGAATTAAAACTTACCTGGGCTAAATTTTTTTATGACAAATAAAATATGACATGAACAAGTAATAATTAAAAATTAACATCAAAATTTTCAGTCATAAAAATTTTAATAGCTAATATATTTTTAAAAAGTTTAATTTCATCGCTAATTTAGCAACCAAATTTAATATCGGTCACTAAATTTAGTCGTCGCTAAATCTAACGACAGAATTAAATTTCCATCGTTAATTTTTTTAATATTAAAAAAACAAAAATTAAAAAAAATCTATAATATTTTCACATCAAAATATTTTAGAAAATATTTTTTACAACACAAATAGCATATAACTATAACTGTATCTTTTACTTCAATCTAAATTTATACAAAAACTTATTTATCAATCAAACTGATAGGAAAACGATAGGTACCAAAAGATACAAATTGAGTAAAATCACACAACTTATGAGACTAAACAAGCATCAAATAGATAACTAAAACTTTGAGTTGAATTCACATCAAATTTTAGATAAAAGATAATCATAACAAGTATAATGGTCACTCTAGATTAACAATACTGTGAGTTACATCAACAACGACAACCTCGAAGTATTTGTAGGTCGAATCCTGTAAAACACGAGAACACAAGTCAGTTCATTGACAGTATTAAGTTTAATAGCATAAAAATAGTTCAATAGCATGAAAATGACAACTAATCTCGCCTCATTAATCCTGGATAAGAATTAGGCAATCATTCAAAGCATACATAAATTAGTTAATGTTGACTAGCTGATGTTGACGAGGAAAACAAAATTATAAATCACAATCATTTAAGATTTGACTCCCTTACATGAGAGCTCTGAAATTATCAAGCTTTGCACCCAATCAAAGAGAAAGAACTTTTTTGATCAAGCAGCAGGTTTTATCCTAAAGCTATTGATGTTGTATTATGTAAACGGGATGATTGTAAATACACGAAGAAGTGTTCTATATAACTCATACCTACACTACAATTGTTAGATTGCTTAGATAAAGCATTACCTTTGAAGTAGGGTCAAATTGACCACGAACAAAGCGGAGAACTATGTAGCTTTTACCAACACCAGAATCACCTAACAATACCAACTGTAAAGATGAAATATCATTAGCATCAAAATCAATCAGTTTGTTTAGTTATGCTGTGAAATCATTTATTAGAAAATTAATGCATCTCGGGAAAAAAAAGTTTGGTGAACTTTATTGGGCAATTGTTGAAAGATAATACTAAACGGAAACAATTAACTCTAAACAAGTGACTCTAGTATTTGTCAATCCAGCACTCTTTGTCTATATGGCTCTCATTTTACAAACTAAAACTATATCTTTCAGATAACCTTAGAAATTCAAATAAATAAACTAAAAAAGTGATATGAACAACAAACATAGGATGACAAAATGTGAACTGATTATTGTATACAAACTTGAGCATGTATAAATACAACTGAAAACGGCATGACTACTTCATTCTCCAACTTCTGTTAAGAAATATCCTACATTTGCATGCATAAAGATCACTGATACAGTAGTGGAGCTATACACAGTTAATCAGAACAGAAACTAAAAAGTGAAGCCCAGGAGACTCAAGGAGGGCCAAAAAAAAATAGCATTGAATAATTATTCAACTGAACAGGAAACTGAACTACAAAAGAATTGATACTAACAGACTTCTAAAAAGTACATATTAAATTGACAAATGATAAATCTTCTTTAGGAAGAGATAGATTTTGCAATAAAATTGGGATCAAGGTTGAAGTTCATATCGCATACTAGGAAAGACAAACAGCATACCTTGACATGCAAGTTTTTTGGGTCTGAGGTCATTGAATTTTCAGCATTCAAACCACCCAAACTTCCAGCATTTCTGTCTGATAATTGCCGGGCACACTTAATTAGATTATTTTATTTCTAAATCAAAGCAACAATCATTTGATTTTCCATTGACAGTAATTGAATATGATAATAATGGTGCAATAATTAAACAGATGAATAAAATATTGGAAATGCAAAGTATTACTGACATTCATGTATTTGTAGAGTGATGGAAGAATGAGACAGATTAAATTTCTTGCAAAGAGAGTTAATTTACCAACTTATCGATCAAAACTACCATAAGTTAACCGCAAAATTGCCAATTATCTGGGCAAGTAATAAAAATATCGGTACAGGGAACAAAAGTTGTTATTCACCTCCACAATGAGAAATATGATTACACATTTTACAGGGTCAAAAACCCTTCGAATATGTTCTCTTCTTATATTGATAGAAAGCATATATGAGGAATAAAAAATTTGAAGTATTGAAGAGTTTACAGACAAAAATTAGTAACTGAACAAAATCTCATTCATTTATGATTTATCCTTACTTATTAAATATGAAAGTAAAAAAGGGGAAACATATGCAAAATCCTGAAGTCCTAAAAGAAACTGAAAGGCATGGCCATACATGTAAGATACTCTGGTTTTATAATCAAGATTCAGAGGAGTTCCATCTATTATTGCTCCTAAATTACCAAGTTGTTGCACATAAAGGGACTCTAGAGAAAACGGGAAGTCGTCTAGTTTTTCTCAACTTGTGGTAAATATATAGCAAGCAAACAAACTCTAAAGAACAACTTGATCATATTTTGATCGTATCAACAAAACCAAATTCCAGCTTATTTAACAAGCATTCTTCCTATAAAATATAATGATTTTTATGTCCTGCAAACTCGCAAACCGAAACAGAATTTGTTTAAATTAATCTTTTGAATTGTAAATTCTTTGATAAATAAAAAAATGCTACTATAAAAAATGTTGCTTATGCCTATTCACTTAAGTATCATCTTACTGTCAATTGGATTGAATACACTCACAATGAGAGTTCTTCTCGTTTCAGCCATAGATCCAAGTTAATTAATATTATAGTTATAACTTCCTTATTTAGATCATAGCTGTAAATATATTGTAATTAGTAGTTCTTTATATAGACAGATGTAATTATTAGAAATATTCCTAGAGCCAAGATCTAGACTTCACAAGAAGACACTCTAAAATCCTAAATTAAAGCACAAATATCATGTCACTTACTTGGAGACAATATAATTGAAAGGGAGGGAAGTGAGGGAGAAAGTGAAGGGGAGGAAAGAAGGGAACTAGAATCATTGATTAGTCGGGATCATAGTGTGGAAGGAAGAACCCTTCTTTTTCATCCCTTCCCTTGATTATGTGATAAGAAATATGAACAGAAGAAGGCCAAAAGTCTTAAGTAACCCTCTATAAAATACAGCTTACTAGTCGTAGTTCCCTCTCCTGTTCTATGAAGGGAAGAATTGATCCCTCATCTGTTCAAAATCAAGCTGTTGTAGCCACAAAGGAAGCTTGTCAGCTGACTCTCTCAAATTAGGTTATGATATTTCCAATTGGAGATAATGGGATCACAAGGAAAAAGATGCAATTTTTAGAGACTTTTGACATAGTTATCCTGATTCCTTCCCTACTTCTGCACAATATTGGGTGCACAATTGTCTTCCTTCCTCCATGGATTTGTTATCTTCATTGGCAAATACTCAGGTCCCAAGTCTGCTCCTCATTTTTCGCCAACAACAGCAGTGATCATAGCAACTTATACAAAACCCACAGGTCATTTCATCACTTGTAAACTGGGATATAATTTATTTGATTAGCTAAACAATTTTTAAAACCTATATTTTCTCCTTTTTCTCTTTTCCTAATACCTATTCTGAACACATAACTCCCTCCTTTGTAGTTCAATCCACATTCTTCACTGCCAAAAGATGCTCAGAACATTAACCCAAATCATTCCAAATTGACTCCATAATCCCACCAAATCTATGGATTCATTCTAAAATATCTAAACACACTGTGTATATGATTTAAATTCATACTCTAATTGTCAAAACCTACGTAACTCTCAATCTTTCACATGTTATAATCCTATGCAGTGCGTAGAGTTCAATGGATGGATAAGATCCAATAACCGTTTCAAATAGTTGAGATTAACACCTGCTGCAGTCATCGTTCTTGTTGTACTTATATCATCTTTAAAAACAAATATTATTTCACCCAATCCCAAAGACAAGCCATGCTTCTTAAATAATAGATGTTGGCCTCCATTAGCGTCCAACAACATTACACGCAAAACATAACCAATTTCTACAACCACCAGGGAGCTCCTATCGCACGCCGATCAATAAAAAACTTGAAGCCAAAAGGCAATTTTTTTCTCCCAGTATTTCAAGGAACATCGATCGAAAAGTCATTCACCCTTAAGCATACATCAATAGCCTCAATGCAGAATTTGACACGCGCAAATTCGAAAGGTGTGAGGTTTCATATGGTAAATTATCTGCACAACCCACTCCTAACGTTTCTACAACCAGGAGAAAAGAACAATTCTCACAAAAAGAAACACAGACCTACCTGCGAGTTGGAGGATCGGGAGGATGAAGGGTACAGATATTAGTAAGCGGGGAAAAGAGAAGAGAAGATGGAGGGGGAACCTGGAAGAGAGGAGGAGCAACCCATCTACGGGAGATGCGACGCGTGGTCGCCCGAGTTCGACGGGGGATTAGAGGAGATCCCACCGGCGATGGTCGGCGACCCGGCGATCGAGTTGGCTCGGGCGAGTCGAGCGCGAGCTAGAGTCAGTTGGGAAAGCAAAAACAATGGTAATGGATTGAACGTGTGATCCTGTGAGGCAATGGATTGAAGACGCGCGATACGTGTCAAACTTGGCTTAAATTTTTTAAAAAAATATATTTTTTTTAAAAAAAAAATAAGGTAAAAAAACTTTTTACTTTTTTATTATTAAAATTTCGTCCTATTATTTTGAGGTCATTGTACTCCTATTATATCAAAATTACTTAAATAACTATTTGTTCAATATTTACTAATTCAATAATGTTTACGATGTTAATTAGATAGGAGTAAAAAAAGGTTCGGTCATCAAAGATCATTTACAATATTAATAACGTGACAAAAGGTGATTCGTTCATCCCAGCATCTTCGTCAATCCGTCCTCAGGTCAATACGAATAAGGTAAATCACGGGTGGCTACTAACCATAAGTGTAAATGGTCAAGACATGGAGATTTACAATGTTAATAATGATCTTACTATTTAATTATATTAATAGTTAATAGTCAACTGTGATTTACTTACTTCCTATTAACTTAGGAACGGATTAGCAGAAATACTAAGTGAGCAAATCACCTTTCGCTATATATATGAGCATCACATTAAAACAATTATAGGACCCCACACCTAATTACTTTAATAATCAAAATGTTTACAACTTGTGCTAATGCTAACCAATGATTTCCTTTCTTGTTAGCATAGAACGGTGAAATCAATCATTTTAACATTTTTATACGGTTAATTTTATAATTATTTATGAGGAGGTAAATTGAAAAATTATAATTAACCATTGGGAGAATTATTTATTTGACTTTATCAAGAATAAACCCTTATCTATTATATCAAGTTCTATCCTACAGTAACCAATTAAATTATGCCTTGGAGGCCTTGCTAGCTTGTTAGTGTAATGACACATGGTACGACGTTAATCAGATTCTGTAATATCCACATAATTATAAAAAAAACATTTAATTTTTCTTGTCGTATAATTTTCACACCCATGATCAACTACATGTACTAACCTTTATATATATATATACACGTCGAAATACAAAATTGGTATAAATACAAGCTAAAAGAACATCTGATGCATGCGTGCATGCTTCGTACGTGCGGTTCACATGCATGCATGCATGCGGCGCTGTTAAAGTGAAGGTTGCGTCTCGTCAGTTCTGTGGGCTACTCTTTCTTCCCCATTCCCCTATTTCTCCCTTTTTGTCCTGTTCATTTCCCACAATTTAAATTAATTACTGACTAACGTACGTCATCCCTGAAAATACATGTCGTCAAGCAGCATGCCCCACCCTCAATTTAATTACCATCCATGTCACTACTCCCTGCCAGTGCTGGCAGCTTGCAATTAACAGTCAGATATGTAGACTACTTTCTGATACTGCATGAAAAAATGTATAGATATATTTGCATCCAATCCATAGTACAAGTTTACAGGGAATGGCCTTGATGGTAAGTGTTTTGGGGAGGTTGAAAGAAGTGATGGATATATCAGAGCAGGGTAACCTTTGACTTTCTCAATTCCTTACTCCCTAGCTAGCTCCTCCTTCTCATATTTCTTCAGCTCAATCTCTCTCTTTGTTTGCTCTTCTATATATAAATCCTCTAAGGCACCATTTAAACAATGTATCAGCTCATGGGGAGAGCTCCTTGCTGTGACAAGGCCAATGTGAAGAAGGGCCCTTGGTCCCCTGAGGAAGACACCAAGCTCAAGGAATTCATTGAGAAAAATGGCACGGGTGGGAATTGGATTGCTCTTCCTCAAAAAGCTGGTAACTACTTGATCTTTGTGGATATATATATTTGTTTTGATGTAATTAATTACTAGATCTCTTAAATTGATCTCTAGCTAGATGTTGAGCGTGTGTGTGTGTATATGTTTGAAAGGGTTGAAGAGATGTGGAAAGAGTTGCAGACTGAGATGGCTCAACTATCTGAGGCCCAATCTGAAGCATGGGGAGTTCTCTGAAGAAGAAGACAGGATCATATGCAACCTCTTTGTTGCCATCGGAAGCAGGTCATGATCAGATATATATATTTATCATATGTGTGTACGTATTTGATGCAGACATAAAGAAATCCATGCACATATGATCTCCTGATCGATATTGTTCTTGCATGCATGCGCAGGTGGTCCATCATTGCTTCTCAGCTACCTGGAAGAACAGACAACGACATCAAAAACTACTGGAACACCAAGCTCAAGAAGAAGCTCCTGGGAATCACTTCCACTTCCCAGTGGCAGACGAAGCCACAACAGCCAGCTGATCCAGGCCAGCACCTGCTCTTCTCTTCAATAACTCATCAAGAAATCCATCTTCCATCAGCTGGCTCTCAACCCTTCGCTCCTCTCATCCCTGATCAACAGTACCCCTTGCAGCATCTCCCATACTATGGGACGAGGGAGAGCAATGGCAGCAGCATGATCACCTTCGGCATCGATCAAGGCTGCAGCTCCTCCGAAGGAATTAACTGCAGTACTACTCAGCTCAACTACGGCAATTACAGCGGTGTGAAGGACGACAGGTTGATTTTTAGTGGAGGAGGGTTTGAAATGGGGTACAACTACGAAGAAGAACTCAAGCAGTTTCTGATATCCAACACAACAATCTCGCCTTGGATTCTAAGCCTCAACAGTATTACTGATCACTACAAGAACTGAAAGGATCATAAAGGCATGCATGTAAGCTAATTAATTATATTGAATCGATCGATGTTACCATTAACATTGGTAATCTGAACATGGAGTAACAGTACTGCCCTGTACTATATATCAGTTTATCACTACTGCCTGCAGCAGCTAATCTCACATCAAGTCAAGACAAGTGAAATTTGTATTTATGCTTTATAGTAATTGTTCCTCTGTCTGCATTAAACTCTGTGCAGTTTCTTTTATTTATTTTTTATAGATTTGTTTGAGACAAAAGGGCCGCTTAGTAGTAGTTTAAAGGGTGCTTAATTTGGAGGGTAGCAGAGGTTGAGGGACAGTGGCATGGCCTCATGGCTGTCTTGAAGAATATTTTAGACCTTGGATCGAATACAGTGAACAAGTGAGATTAGATTCTTGTTGGACTTCGTACTCTATTCATATAAAGCTTGCATGTGTACAGAGAGCATTGAAATTTGTATAAGAAATCAGGACTGATGTCATTGACTGATCACTGTTATTTTTTTATTAATATTTTTGTAAAAATTGTATGATTGGAGTTGCTTGTTCAATTCATCTAAAGCATGCAAATCAGGCATATATAAACAGTCACATTGGATTAATCTACTAATAGCATAAATGAATTTTAAGTTACTTTGGCAGAAATAAAAAGGGCGTTATTTTTTTTTTAAATAATGAAAAGAACCTAAAAAGGAATAGAATTTTAAAGTTAAGTATATATTTTAAATTGTTGGTTTTAAAAAATGATTCTAAACTCAATGCATGCAACAACTCCATTAACAAAAAAAAAACTATAAGTGATGTTTTTTGGGGGATTAAATAAAAATATTAAAATAATTCGTACAAAGTATTTTAAAAAATATTTATAAAGGATGTTTTTTTTTTTAATTTTCTATGCCAATTATATAAAATATTTTGGCAGGCAAAAATATTTTTTAAAGCCTTCCGTCTTTAGAATTAATATATTTCCATCTCCGTATTATATATCTAATTTGAGACAGACTTAAAGTTCTGTCTCTAAATAGAGACGGAATTATATTTTTTGTTTCTAATTTAGACATTAATAATAAAAAAATATTATTAATCTAAAATTAATCGCGACGAAAACATATATTATCCGTCA
>JBAMIB010000078.1:630157-645216 GCA_037177415.1 Kaempferia rotunda | reverse complement strand
AGAGTTCACATACATTGAAAATCTTTTTCTCCTACCACCCACCAAATCCCAGCAACAAACAATCTGGCCATTTGGTGGATTGAGAGAAGAGACAGAAAGTATAAATCAAAAGGGTTGCCTGTGTTGTGTTTCCCATATGGTCCAAGTGGTAATAATTGGCTCAACTCTGATGCATCAACACTCATTGAGTTGGTGATACAACACATGACCTGTCCCCAGACCATTGCTCATGACAAAACTAATAAGTCTGATTATTCGATTCGCAAAAAGTCCAATTTTAAAAGCACTGATAATTTTAACAAACAAATAAGATGAAATCTGTTTTATTTTCATTCTTGATGCTTGGTAGATGGGAATAAGAATATATGTATGAGTTTTATACCCTTAATTTCATAACCCACACTCTCATAGTTTATCGCTAAACTCATTCCCCCGTCAATCAAACTCATTACCATTTTGATTCCTAAATATATACCAAACGTCTGATCCAAATATGATAATCTAAAAATTAGAAAATAAAAGCTTTTACATATATATATATATATATATATAAGACAAATTATAAATTGCGTTAATTTATTAAACTCTAAATAAATAGCTAATTTATAAAAACAAACTAAATTCTAATTGGGGCTATAATTGTTTCTTAATTAATAACTAAAATAACTTTAAATTATGAATCATTCAAAATATTTTAGAGCTCTGGAATGATTGAATTAGTTAACCCGGAGTAGATATTATTATAATAAGTAAGAGGTTAAATCTTGAGAAAGTCAAGAAAAATACCCTCCCTTTAATACGTAGTTAATAATAATTTTTTAATTTATCTTTTCATAGATAGCCGTTGATTTACCGTATAGGTTTGGTAGCTAGATGCCAGATTCCACTTAAGCTACCATATAAAATTTGTTATAGGCGTATATATGCATTTTTAATCTGTTTAATTTTCTTTTATTGAACGTGTGTTAAATTAATTATGGTTGGCTACCAGTAAGTTTGGTGAAGAAATCATGATGATTTTTAATTGCAGGCTTTGATAAATTTATATTTGACACGACATCAAATTTGGACCGTCGAACCATCTTAAAACTAAGAACGAAATTAATAAAACGAAGGAAAAAAATAACCTCATCCAAAGAAAAAAAAATCTAAAAGATTAGGCAGCCTCCTAAAAGTTGCAAGACAACTTTTTGACCTTATAAAAAATTTCAAAATGAGGGAAGAATAAACATATTTGAAATAATTAATATAATTTTTCTTAATCTTATCTCTATAATATAATTTTTTCTCAAGAAAAAATATTGTTATATTTTATAATTTTTAGGTGAAAAATAAAATTAATGTTTATATATTGGGCAATTATCCGATAAGGTATGAAATTTTAGATAACACGATTGAGATTGTTGATAATTTTTGTTTGAAAATGATAGGATAGCATATTTTTTTAAAAAAATTAAACTGAATGATTATATATATTAAGATAAGATTAAGAAAAAATTAAAAATATTTATATATATATATATATATATATATATGGTAAAAATGATCGATTATATTTTTGGTTTAATTAATGTTTATCTTTTTGCAACATTAGGGGTTGTTCGTGAGCTGTAATTAAGCCAATAAAGGTATTGTGGCTGTGTAGGAGTCCCCACTTACTTTGGCTTTTTATTAAAAAATTTATTTAATTTTTTATTGCTTTTTTTGCAAGCAAGACAAGAACACACACAGCAAAGCAAAGTCCCATTTTATTAAATATATAATATAATATACTATACTATACTATACTATACTATACTATACTACATTATATGGGAAATAAACAAATGGACCATATCCATTTTGTGGTTGGATTGAGATTAAAATTCAGTCGTAATTGATTGTGATCTATCGACGGGTTCATCCATCCATCTTTCGGTGATTGACAGTCTAGCCACCTTTTCCACTCCGACGGCCTCCGAGCGGCTTCCGGCCGTTCGTCCGGATCTAAATTACAATCAAGATGGACAGGTAAATCCATCGATATACCGCAATCAATTACAGCTGTATTGCGACCTCAATCTGGCCATAAAATGAATGTGAACCATCCCCGATCCATAAATTTATGGACCAAGATATCTGTGCTCCACATTGAAATGCCACTACTGCCCTTTATCGTCGAGCTATAGAGAAGTTTTTTTAAAAAATATTACTTTTCAAGTTAAATATTTATATTTTTCTATTTATGCAATCTCATGAACCTAAACCCACCCATGGACATATACCACAGTACGGATGATATTTGTCTCCATGCAACTAACAATTCCAGCAGTTTGCTGTTTGGAGCAAATAAATTTCACATATAAAAAAAAAAGCAACAAAAAAAAATATGCTACCACTCATAGCTGCTGCCGTGCTGCGATTGTGATCCATCGAAATGAAAGCTACAGTTGCAATCAAAATTTTGTCTTTACAAACAATAAATATTAATTTTCTGATTGATTTCCTTCTGTATCCAATCTTTAAGATCAACTGGTTGGTAGCATTTCATGTTACAGCAGTTTGTGATTGTGAACCATGAATCAGACCACACACAGCAATATTTATCTTTTGTTTGCATTAAAGTTTACCACTATTTTTTGTTCTTACTCATTTGATTTGGTTTAAATATAAATATATAAAAATATGAATGGAGAATACTTTGCATATGAAAACTCTCTGTATTCAGTTTTTTTTTTTTTTTGTTTGAAGAATTCAGTTAATAGTTTTGCTTGGTTTTGTCTTGTTAAACAATATGACGTGCCAACTATCAAGATGGCAAAGATTTTTTAAAGTTTCTGATGAATTCTTAGGAAGGAAAGGAAATTCACAATCATTAAAATTAAAATTTTAGTTCTCTTATATAAAAAAAGAGTTCTTTGGCATCAAAACCATGCCTATTGGATTCACACAAAATATTATAATTTGTTGGAAGAATTTTTGTGAAGTAGACAGGAGAGATAATCTCATTGCTGGCGAGCGATTTCAGATAGAACTACCAACGACAGTAATCAATAAAAAATTTGTTTCACGATTTTGAAAAGGAAAACTTTATTGAAAGTGCTTGATGACATGCATCAATGTAAGCAATGGCAGAAGCGTTCACCGAAAGATGAGACTTTTGTTGCAACACAACAAGAATGGTGATTGGTACAGATCAGCAAACGGCCTGTGACGACGGTATTCTGGGGAAACAAATGTCTTCCAAAACTATCCTCCTTTCCTTTGGAGGTTGTGGCTAATCTGAAGAATTAGGCGTGAGATTAGTCGAGTACAGTGAAGCGAAAGCAAAGACAAAAACCATCAAAGAAAAGCAGTAAGCAAAAGCCGAGCCTGCCCTGGAAAAAGAAATCAGGGTCCAAAAGCAGCCATTGTTCTCTCTCGCGCTGTAGAAAAAGATGAGAGCACGATAGAGAAAGAGAGAACGACAAAGGGTGGGAGGGAGGACAGAAGCGCATGGTGTGCGGATTCCTTCCAGGGAACGCTTTCTCCCCGCGTCAAGAAGCACGATTATTGGACGAGCAGTCCCGGTCTTCTCCTCCTTCCCGAAGTACGCCTCTAGTCGGAAAGGCGTCGCTTTTGGGGGTCGGCGATCTGCCTTTGACGAAATCTCGATTAGGGCAGATGTAAAGATCTCCACTTGGTGTGTTTTCTGCAAGCGAGAGTGCCACAAGGATCAAAAGATTGAATCCTTCTTTTACCCTGGTTGGGGAAAAAAGGATGGTTTTGTTTCCTTCTTCGAAGTTTGCAGTCTCTTTGATGCTTGTTGGTTTGCTTTCTTCTCGATCATTTTCTTCCTAGGATGCTTGCATAGTTTGAAAGCTCGAAGTTGATTGGGGACTCCTTTGTGTCCTTGTGACTGCATAAGGCATCAAAACGATTAAGCAATTTTGTGGTTTGAGTATCAAACTGTACATAGAGAAGTTTGTTTTTTGGGGTTGGATTCTTTGCTTTTGAGTTGCATTTTACAGAGTGACGCAGACTGGAACTAGTTGTGATTTGGATTCAGATTTGATGTTAGACTGCGTTGGTCCTGAAGCTTTGTTCATTGTTACTCTATGATTTGAAGAATTTGGTGGGTTGGTGATCAAGATCTGATAAAGTATGAGGAAAGGTTTGAAGTTTAGTTGACAGCAGTAGAAAATTTGTCTGATTGACTCCAAGTTCTGTAATTTAGCAGAGGAGAAACAAAAATAAAGCTGTTATTTACGCGCTTCCATCTCAGGTATTAATTTATACTAATTATACTATTTGTTCTAATAGATGCATGCCTTTTGTAACAAGTTATTTGATAAGAAGTGAATATTATACAAAGCCAGAAGAGATCTGCAAAATTTTTTATATAAAATTTCTGTCTAGATTCCAGATATGTAAATGTAATAGATATTTCTGAAGTTTGGTTGACTCAAACATGTTTGTTTCATGTGTCAATACTGCAATATTTTTCGTCTCATAGTCTGATATATTCATATGTATTCATATTCTCAAAACTTATCACTTTTCCTCTATGCATGCTTCAGTTTTGAAGACTATTTTGAAGAAAGTTAGGTGCTAAAAACACCCTTTGGACAATGGCAAAAAGATCGATTAAAAGGCCTCCGCAACTTGAGAAGAACAATGCAGGCTGCTTGTGGCCTTTAATTAGCTTGTTTGACTTTCACAAAAGTCCACCTACTCCGAGGTTACTTTCAGATGTTCTACCTACAAGTTCTAGACAAGGCGGTAAGTGCTCTTTGTTCATCTGATCACACTATGATCGCTAAGCTATTGAAGCATTATCAGTCAATGTCTTTTACTTTGTTGTTATGTTTTATTCACTGTTTTGGTTATTATGAGATTGCATTTAACCTGAAAGCAATTGCAAGAGCTTGACATTCTATAATGCATACCTAGTTTTGACATACTTGACTAGTCTGCAGCTAACACTATTATTGTTGTAAATAAATTTTGCAAAATTAGTTTTTTATGTTATATTGACAAAGATTCTTGTTTATCTTGCACTTTGGAAGATCATTTAAATCTTTAGAAAGGATGGTTTGAGAATTTGACTGGATTTGATCCTGGCTGGCATTGAGAATTTGTTAATGTTTACAGCTTCAGCATTTCTCTGTACTATTTGCAGGTAAAGGTGATTCAAACATTAAACTTGATAAACCCAGCAGTAACAGAGGTAAATATGAAGATGCCAAGGTAAGTACAGTCGATTTGTCTAGATTTAGAACATAGTGTTATACTTTCCAATTGGAGAAGTCCATGATTAATAAAATCTTTGATCATGAAAATATATCGTAACTATTACAGCATATATATCATGAAGGAAATGGGAAATGTGTCAATTATGAATTTATGATTAGATAATTGGAAAACAAACAACTTTCATGTCTCAAATTCCTGAAGCTCATCTTGAAATGCAAATGCTATTAACTTTTTTCGTAATTTCCTAGACAGTCGGTTAACATTCTTGCTCACCAAATTTAGTTATATACTCTCCTATCTATCCTTCTAAGTTTGTAATCAATTCTTTGCACGTCTTATATTAATGACCCGTGTGGTTTTAAAGATTTATGTCGAGAGATTTCTGATAATAAAAGGAAAAACAATTAAATTAGGATCTTGAGATATTAAATATTGTGGTTCCTAATCTTGATGGATATCAGACCTGATGCTTTTTTTCAGAATGTTACCGGAATCAAGGCAAAGGGAGATGATGCAAGCGTTGCTAGTGTTAAAACTCTCATGAAGGAAGAAATGGTTCGAGAAAGCAGCAATAAATACAAGCTGATTTCAGATTCTGATGTTAACAATCAAACTGAGCTTCTGAATTTGGCTGGTCAAGTGTCCGATAAGATTACACTAACCAACGGTTCCTCCCTTGACTCTGATCTCGTTGCATTTTTGGTAGAGTTTTACACTTACAAAAAATCACACAAAGATATTATTGTCAATGGTAATGATAAGATTGACCTGATAGCTATGGTTCAGAAACTGAATGACCATCTCAGTGAGTTTGATTCCCAACTGAACCGAAAAGATTATATTCTTTTCAAAGCACTAGCTGATGTTTTTGAAGCTATTGCAAATCAGAAATATGTTGATATGAGGCATCTTTTAGATAATGTTTCACAATCCAAGGAATTCATGGAGGCATTAGAAATTATCAATTCAAATAAGGATGTAGTCTTGAAGCTTCTAAAAGATCCTGATTGGTGTATTTACAAATGTCAGGAAGGGGAAGCAGGAAAATTTGACAGTTTTGGATTTGGAAATTATTCAGAAAATGTGCGAATGTTTCAAGAAGATATTATGCGTTCCAAAAAATGCGATCAGCTTGAAAATAAAGATATGGGTCATAACCAAAGTAGGCCTAGATTTTTCTGGAGAAAAGACAGATCAAAGGAGAAAGAATCAGAAAAGAAAAGTGTGGATTCAGAAAATCAAACTAGAATGCCTGTTGAAAAACCCACTAAAGCAACGAAAAAGGGGCAAGAAATCAAATCTGTTCGAAACTTAGTACATGCATCGCAGAGTAAGACAGGTGGTGGTCATGAGGAAGGTGACAGAGTTATGTCTAATTTTTCTCTTAGGGAGATCAAAAAAAAGATTAAGAGTATAATTGGTGGGAATAAGAAAGAACGACGAGTGATCTCCATGGATGGCATTTTACACAAAATTCCTATTGGGCACAAGGTTCCAGGTGACAAAGAAAAACTGCTCTATAATGGCATTGTAGTTGCAAGCTCCAAAAGCAAATCATTGCATGATAAAGAAAAGCCTCCCATTGCCAAGGAAAATGACAGTAAGGTCAATCCAGAAGATTGCAAACCTAGAATCAGCAATGACATCTCTGCAATAAAATCAACTCCTCCCATATATGCAGAAGCGAAGAAGCACCTTGCAGATATCCTGGATACTGAAGGTCAGACAACAAGCTACAAAACAGCACGTGTCTCCAAATCTCTATGCAAATTGTTTTCTATGCATGAGGATGATGCATTATGTGTGAAAATAAGTCGCCAAGATGAAAAAGAGGTGGTGTTGCCATCTGAAGAATCAGGATCTATCCCCTTACAGAAGGTGAAGGAAGAAGAAGCAAACAATTCATCAAGCCCATCAAAGCAAAATATGGAGGTTTCATCTTGCCCTGATGACTATCGGATTGATGAAGCAATTCTTGGCTTAAAAACTGAGATTGTCGATAAATGTGCCTTATCAGAGCCAGACCATGATGGTAATTATGTCTATCAATAAGTCCTTTCTAAATTAGATTTCTATTTATACACTTGGATGATCGCTATTGTATACTTCTCAGAGAGTGTGCAAAATGGGGAAAAATCAGATGCAATTAGCAATTTATTGACTGACCAATCAGATAATGAAGCTGGTGTTGCAAGTGCAACATCGAATGTAGATTTGGTATGTTTTGTACGGAGAAGATTTACTATGTTACATATCACATTTCTTTTTGTCAAGTTCTGTACTAGCTCATATTTATTTTCCATATCTTTATTTGGATGCATTGGAACTGCAGGCACACTCTGTGATCCAGTCTATACCAACTTCTTTCTGCAAAGAAAACTTGGAGGCTCCTGAAAAGATTACAACGAGGCCAGGGCGGCCAATTCCAGTCTCTATTCTCGAGAAATTCATCCCAGAAGATTTCACCATTCCTAAACTCAGAGCTGCACAACGTATGATATTGCCAATCTTCTCATTTTCTAAGTTCTATACTCTCTGTATATGAATCAACTGGTTTTGTTGCTAACTTGCAGCTATATTTCCAACAAAAGAAGAAAGTTCCACTTCAAGGACATATTTTACCGACAGGAGAGCTAGAGTCAAATACGTTGAAGCAATTTTGGATGCATCAGGGTTAAAAACTAATGACTTTTCAAGATGGCATTTGGCAGACAACTTACTTGAGCCATCCATTTTTTATGAAGTAGGGAGTTCATGCTATCCACAGCTAGAGGATCCAAAGCTTCTCTTTGACTGTATCAATGAGGCCCTCGAAGAGATACAGGAGAACTTCTTCAAATGCACTCCTTGGGTGTCTTTGCTCTCATCCAATGTTCCAATTACGCCCAGAGGATGGAGCCTAAGCAATGAAGTTAACAGGATTATTGAAAGACATATTCCATTAGACTTTTCAGATTCAATTGATCCTCTAGTTACAAAGGACTTGGAAGTTGGAAGTTGGATGGGCCTTCAGTTTGAAACTGAGGCGGCTGTCCTTGAGGTATGGGATACTGCACTAGATGATCTAATGGAAGAAGCTATATTTGATTTGTGGCTTGATCTCTCAGCTGACTGGTGACACTACATTTGTTCATAGCTGATAATGAAATATGATCGTCAAGATTCAACAATAAACAAAAAGGTGAGCAAGTGCAGTCAACCATGTTTATACTACAATAATCAAAAACAGAAATATGTTATATCCTCGCCGTACGTAGGAAAGAGTGGATTGGTAGAAATAATAACAGGGTGTTTTCTTGTCCTTTTTGTTTTTTTGATTTTTCGTGTCGGCTGCTGTTTTACATCCAAATAATGTAACATGATCTTTACTAATTTTAGATTTTGCCTAATGCCCACACTGTTGTGGGGGCTGTAGGAAGCTTGAGTGAATGTGATTGAGTTATTGTTGAAACTTTGATGGTTGTGTTGGAAATGGTGTTAGGCAGGGGCGGAGCTAGGTTATTGGTTTAGTGTAGGCAAATTACGACTATAGCCAATAGGCACATTACAGAGGGGTCTTCCTCAGTCCAGTTCCGATGACAAACTCTATAGTAGTGCTAAGATATATAGTTCGAGGCTTTTGTAGCTTATGAGCAGTGCTCACAAGTAACAAAGAATGCTTCTAGGGTGAGATGAGCCTAAACAAAGAAATAATCTTTAAAAATTACCCTAAATAATGATGTTCCTTGAGTTGTAAATAAGGTACATTAAATTGATATGACTACTATTTCTTAATGTATATTTTATGATGCCCGGCAATAAGTTGCCATTAGTTTTAAAATGAACACAAGGACATGGGTCATGGAGTTTGTAATAAAGTAGACAATTGAATCGTTGTTTTATTTTAGCAAGTTTATTCTAATAAGTTGTTTGGTCACTTTATTAAAGTTTTATCCTTGATTTCAAAATAAATTTATAAGGCCAAAGTCTATTCAATGTCTTGACCCAATGCAAATTAACAATGATTCAAGATAAATTGGTATTCTCAAACACACTATAAATACAATTAGGGAAGGAATTGAAGTTATCAAGTATCTTTTTTTTATGCTATTTTATTGTTTTCTTTTTTATTGGTGATACGATCAAATAAGAAACGAGGTCAAATCAAGTTGACCATCAGTTAATTGGAACCTATCCCGGACTATTTGATGTGAATCACTTTTTTTTATTGTTTTTTTTTATTGGTGATATGATCAAATAACAAACGTGGTCAAATCAAGTTGATCATCAGTTAATTGGAACCTATCTAGGACTATTTTATGTGAATTACTTTTATTGATTAATAACTTTTTTTTATCACGGCCAGTGTGGGCAGCTGCCCACACTGGGCGTATGCTGGCTCCGCCCATGGTGTTAGGGGGTTGAGGTTTTCGTATTGTATACTGCTGTATATGCCATTTGAGTTCTATATTTGGTGCATCTCTTCATTTTATCTTTTCCCATTTATGACCAAAGGTTTCTTGATGTTGTGAGTTGTACTTGCATTATCTTAACCAAGTTTTCATTGACTGAAGTGTGTTGTGTATTAACACAGATCAGTGAGTGAGTTGTGCATAAAAGCAATTTGCTAAGAATTCTGCCACTAAAAAGTCTGAGACTCAGTGCATTCTTATTGACAAAAGTATAAGAAGTTGAGCTGCAAAGGCTAAAACAAACCATGGAAAGTTGCATGCTTGAAAGGAATTTGCTAAGAATTTTCACCAAAAAGTTACGACTCAGTGCATGCTTGTTAACAAAAGTATAAGAAGATGAGCACCGAAAGTTAAAACAAACCATGAAAAGTTAATCTAGGAAAAAAAACTTTAGTCCTGTCCATTTAGATTTTTTATACCATCTTTACTCTCCCTCAACCCTACAAATTGTTACCTTTGCTTCTGTTTTTTTTCCTGTTGAACTTGAAAAGGTTGAAATTTATCCTTCAAACTTTCCATAACAATTTGTTGTTGGCCATTATCTTTGCCTAACTGTGTTAAGACGAGAGGATAAAATGACATGATTTTGCAAATATTAGGAAGAAATTATTAATTTATACATTGCAACTACATGGCCACTTCAATAATCAAATGAAAATGACGTTTGATCTGCCCTTGTTCTCGCCAATGGTAACAACAACAAACGGAAGGTACCTGTGCAGTTGCCTTTAGGAAGTTTGAAATGAGGCCAAAACATGGAAGATGGAAACCAATGCAACTCCTGTTCCCCAATAATGCAGAGTGTAGTCTCTGCTTTGAATAAGTTAAGATTCAAGAATCTTGTAGTAATCATAGAAGACAATAGCATTGCATGAGCTATCTTAAACTGAAACTTACATTGTCAGATTAAATACACAATAATCCATTTAAACCCAAAAAATAAAAGAGAACTTTTTGCACAAGGAGCTTTTGTTCATGTAAACTACATACACAATTATACAACAGTTAACAAATCACACACACTAGAAAGCCAACCAATCTCCCAGCAATCAATACAATAAACCAATAGAAGCTGCATTGAAGAATCGACACCACACACAAAGGCACGAGAATTGCTAAGCAGATTAGAGTTTGAGTAATATGTTGAGTTTGTCCCAGTCAAGTTTCAGCCCCCCCAAAATCCCCAGATCCTCTTTGGAGCGAGCCCAGCCGAGCGATACTTCCCCGCCTTCTCCTCTGTCTTTAGCACTTCTTCGCCTCGCTTGACCTCAACATTCGCCTTCTTGGCTTCTGCTTCTTTGTGGATCGAGGCAATTTTGTTTTTCACTTTCTCTGCATATTGAACCTTTTTTTTCTCCAGTTCTTCCTGCATGCAGTGTGGACCATTAGCTACGTAGAGCAAGTTGGAAATGTGAACTTTGCTGTTTATTGTTGGTATTTTTACTGTATAAATAATTAATCAAGAACATCAATTCTACAGTCTTATGAGCTACAGGAGTATTCATGCTGTAACAATCCCATCGTGCATTGATGGAATTCCTTACTTACCTCTTTCCTTTTCTGCTCAGCTTCGGGTCCTGCCTTCTTTGAGTTCTCCCAGGCAACAATGTCTGCTATCTTCTTGACAGCCCTGCTTGATATTGCAAGTGTTGCAGTAATTATATATACAAAATCATGTACTATATTTGATGAACTTCGATCTTCATACTGTTCACTAAAATTCTGTATAAGCTCCACAAGAATTTAACAGTATCATCAATTACAATTTGATATGAACTTACACTGTATAAGAAGATCAAACTTACTTATTTTCTGTTTTGACCTTCTCATTTTCCTCCCATGCCTTGATCAAAGACAATCTCTTCTCCGTCAACACCCTTGCAAGGGTAGCACCTGGAAGAGCAACATGAAACTGTAAATTTTTTGCTCTTACTTAGAATCACAATCTGTAATAGTGTGAGCAGTTTCACCTCTGTCAGTTGACCCAGAGTCCGCTGAAGGTTCCTTAATCTCTGGTACATTTAAAAATCCACAAGTCAAAAAAAAAAAAAAAAAACTATTTGCGACAGAAATCCACAAGGCTAACCCATCTATCGATCCTTTTTTTTTTCTTTATTATTGTTTTTCAGTTTTTAAAAGTAGGAAGAGAGTTCATGGGAAAAACCAAGATAAAATACTAATAAAAGTAAAAGTAAACCAGAGAAAAAGAAGGGGGAAACGAAAACAAAAAATTATCAAACAACAGTATTTCCGCCCCCAAAATAGAAACAAATTGCTTTTTTTTTTTGAGAAAAAAAATTACTTAGAACGTCAGCGAGGGGCTTGGAGACGTCGGACTTCTCCTCCGGCGCCGGCTCGATGGCCGCCTTCTCCTCCTCGACGTCCTTCACCGTTTCTGGCACCGGCGGAGCCGCCTCCGAAGTCGCTTCCTCCAGCGCCGCCGCCGCCGCCTTCTCCTCCGCCATATCTGAGACTAGAGTGGGATTCGCTCTGAAGCTGAAGGTGAAAGTGGACAAGCAAAAGCCAGCCGTGGAGTTTAATGGCTTGGCCTCCAATTCCAGTCTTCCACCAGCGCACGCCAATAACAACAAAGAGCAAATTGCGAGGGCAGATTTGTAATTCAGAAATAAAATATTTTCATTTTACTCCTCCCGATTCACATATTTTTATCTTGTGCAGCGTAGCAAAATATTATAATTTTCATTTACAATTTGCAAAATGTAAATACAATACCTACCTTCCTTTTGCTTTATTTTTATTTATTAAACTGTTCAGTGTGGTTTCTAAACCTTTCTACTTTCTACTTTATTCTTCTTTAAATTGTTTTAAGTTTTATATGTTTGAAAGAGTTTGCTTACCTCTCCATCTCCCTTTTCTTCTTCTCATTATTATATAATTTAATTATTTCATATTCTTTTATTGACTATCTTTACTTTTTATCATGTGATGATAATTTAATAAAATTTTAATTTCATTCTATCAAATTCTACTCCAACTTAATTTGTAACCCGTGTAATATATGCAATAGAAAGGGTATTAAAATGAGAATATAATTTTTTTTTATTAATAATTTAAACTATAAGAGAGTAAAATAAAAAAGGTAAAAAATTACGGGACAAAATCGAAAATTCTCATTTCGAAGCCTATTGGAGCGTTAATTTTAATGTACGAGTGGGTTCAGATTCCACCGGTCCCACCAGCGGGGACTAGAGATGGGATCTCATGTCACGTGGCTAAAATTTAAAATAAATTCGATCCTGCTTTAGTAATTATTTGCTTTTAGAGGGGGCTAAATGATATTGGGTCATCCGTGGGCACCCCACGTTATACCTTGACGTTATTGGTGCGCTTTGGTGTACCGTGTTTCGCTTCGGGCATTAGATTTACTACTCCAAAGCGATTAATTATGATTCACTCCACTTTGCATTATTAGCCCCCCTCAAAAGCTTTCCTTTGGTAAAGAGATCATATCATATCTTTGATAATAATATTTAAATCTAAATTTTACTTTTTTAAAAAATCGAATCATACGTTTTTTAAAAAAAAAATTTGTGTCTTTTAGTTAATTTATTAAATATGCATTTGTATTAGATTGGGGAGTTGCATCTTTCGACATCAAGTATGAATTGCAACGGCTTTGTCGGCAGTTGGATTGCCTTTAGATTAGGTTTTGTTTGGATTCTACAAAATATCCCCATCGCTTTAATTGCACCCTTTGATTTAAGTTGCTATCTAACTTAACTTAATTCTGTGGCCATCGAGTGATGTCGAGTTGTCTTCCAGCTTGGACATGTCCCCATCTCTCTCCTAAACCATATTAAATCAAATCAAGTTGATTAAAAGAGGCTCGATCGGGGTGCAGCCGGAGTCCGTAATCAATAACCATATGATAAATTTACAGAATTAATTAAGAGTCTAATCTCAATAAAATCGTGAAAATACCCTTCTATATATATGAGGGTCTGCTTGGTATCTGATTTATTATCTTCTATATGAGCTAGCCATCAAGATGGCGTATTTCACCTTGCCAGAGTTGAAGAGAAACAGATCAAACAAGTTGATCGCCCAAGAAAGATCCCTCAAATTTATAATTATAACTAGTTATCACGTGGCAAAAGGCGAAATCGCTCGCTCCCAGCGCCCCGATTATAATTAGCTATCATGTATATGTATTGCATTGTAATATAATATATGAGAAAAATATGTTTTCTAACCTAGTTGATCCAAGACATTTTTAATTCTAAGGTGTGAGACAAAAGAGAATTTCAGATTTTTTATATAAAAATATCTACAAATTATTGATAAGTTTTAACAAAATGTATGAATACTTATTAATGATAATTGTTTTTAACAATATGCCGCAGCTGAGTCTCAAACTCTAGATCCCTGAATGATTAATAAAAAAAAATTCTAATAATATATGTCTCAGCTAAGTCTTGAACTTTAGATCCCTAAGAAAAATTATCAATGGTACACCAGCTAAGTCTTGAATGTTAGATCTCTAATTGAAATTACTAATAAATTTTAAAATTATTTTAATGTAAAAATAAAAAAAAATATTAAGGTAATTTACTTTAAATTTTACTAAATTAATTAAAAATTAGTTAGTAAAATGTTCAGATTTTTAATTAAATAGTAAGATTATTTTGTAAAAATTTAATTTGTTTTTTATTTAAAATTTTAATTGATTTTTTATATTAATAACAAATCTATGAATTGTAATAAATTATTCTTTTTTCCTTATTTTTTCATGCATTTTTCATACCAAAATCAATTTAATATTAAAAAAAATTAGTATACTATCTTGTATGGAATGAATAGACCTTTACTTTTTATTCTTATCTGATAGAAGACAAAATGCAGATCAAATTCTCTGTCCCAACTTTTTTTTTGTCCCTGTGTCCCACTGTCGATCAGACGATGCAGAATAGATCTGATCTAGATCATATGACACATATCACGAGGATATGAATACAGATCAAGATCTGCTCTGCACCATCCGATCGACAATGGGACACGGGGACAGGGAAAAAAGTGGGACAGAGGATTTGATAGGAAAGAAGGGAGATCACCGATGAGGAAAAAAAATATCTATTATGCATGAGGAAGAAGAAAAAGGTGTTAGGACCTATACACCCCGGTTAGAGTGATCGTCTTCCTTCCTACACTTGTTAGTTCACACAGCGAAAATACTAAAACAAAAACAAAGGCTAACAACAAGGAAGAACACACCAATTTACGTGGTTCGGAGATAAAACTCCTACTCCTCGGCTGTCTGTGAGGTGGACGATCCCTATCCGTCGGTGGATTAGCCCCCGGAAGCTCCGACTATCTCTTGTCGCTCCTTGTGGGTGGAGAAACCTCGCCACAAACTCTTCCGAGCACTCTCGGATG
>JBAMIB010000078.1:591732-602515 GCA_037177415.1 Kaempferia rotunda | reverse complement strand
CAAACACATCGTCACCTGATAAAGATTTTCTCCTGAAACTAGACCATCATAACTGTGAGTAATTCTTACCCTTGATGATAATCCATTTTTCATGTTTAAATTGAACTTGTTTTCTTGGATATTTGCAGATGGATTGGCTAACAGTTTGGCACCCAATACTAATTTGTTGTTGGGGAAAACAATAAGCATGGGCGTAAACAATGGGACGACATATCCATGCACACCAGTTTGTTTGGAGAAAAATAAAATTGTGCAAGATTATTCACCCTGCCTATTCATCGACCTGGTAGATGATAGTTCAAATGCACAAAATAAATGGAGCAATACAAGGATGTCACAAGCCCCATCTGCAGAGCAAGTGGAGTTTGACATTTCAGGGTTTGTATCACCACCTACTTCAATACCAGTTATAATAAATTCAGGAATGGAAATGCTACCTGAGTTACTACTGTCTCTTCAACAATCGACAGAACTTGAGGCTGTTGTTAGATCTGAAGAAGGCCATGATCAAAGACTGAACCAAGTGACTGAAGGAAAGCTGCACAACAGTGATTTTGACTTGAACAAGATGCCACAACAGAAGCCTAAAAGAAAAAAACACAGACCGAAGGTCATTAAAGAAGGCAAACCAGCCAGAACACCGAAACCAGCCACTCCCATGCCCAAAACTCCCTCTCAGAAGCGGAAGTACGTAAGAAGGAAGAATGCCCAAGCCTCTTCAGAGATCCTGTGCAGTAAACAAGGTGAAACTCCTGCACCACACTCTAATGCTGATTTAGGGTCTTCAAATAATATAGGGAACAACTCATGTCATAAGAGGAATCATGTGGAGAGGGATGAGAACTCTTCACTTAATTCAATCAGTAATCCAGGTGGAACTGCTGATCCAGAGTATATACGTGGGACTGAATCAGTTAGAAGAAGGTTGGTGTTTGAATCAGGGCCACCAGAAGCTAGAAATGCAGATAAATTATCAACAGTGACGTCTGCATGCAATCTAGAACCTCTAGTTCAAGATGCATGGTCTTCAGGCAACAGTTATAACAGAAACACAGCTGTAAGTATGCTTCATTCTGGCTCATTGGAGGTGATGGATAACTTAGCATCGGTAAGTCCATTTAACCTCAACAGCTCTATAGATTATCTGCCAAATGATCACATGAGTTTGACTCTAATGACAAATCCTCAACCTGGTGGAGTTGAAACAATGAGAATTGACCAAATTCACAATAAGTATACAACACTTGCAGAAAATCCGCCTACACCTCCTAGGCCTACTAGTAGGGAAAATTTGAAAAAGCTAGCTAGGAAAAAGTTCCTTAACATCACTCCAAACTTGGATTCACAGATAGCATCAAATTTGCACCAGAAGAAGAAAAGAACTGACCATATGTTTGAGGAACATGCTCATGCCTCCAATGGCGGTGAGAAACTTGTTGAATTTAAGGGTCTAAGTCACGATGCTTCAGATCTATCTCATAATTTTAATAACCAGAGAGCAGAGAATGAGAACAAATTCACATCATCTGCTGCTTCTTCCTTGCCATGTATGACTTTGAATGCATCTATAAATCTATCTGTGGCTTATGTGAGAAACTTATTTCACCTTAAAAACAAGCTAGACTCTGAAGGCAACACAGTAACAAGATCAGAACTGAATTTCAATCCAGATTATGTAACATATGCATCTTCTTTGGTGGAGCATAGCAATATAATGAAACCTGGAAATGGGCATGGAAGATTGAATGCTTTGGTGCATAACAACTTGTCAACTCCTCCACAAATACGTGGAACTAAGGAGAGATTTAGCGACAATCCTGACCTTAGAACATACACGGAAAATCCAGTCGAAATGAAAAGAAAACGAAGCAGGAAGAATAAAGATTCTCAGAATGCAATTCACATAACAGACACAGATAATGTGGATTTGCAAGGCCAAAGGGTGACTTCTGGAGTGTTGATACCTTTTGGGTGTTGTCCAGGTCAAAAGACTACGGAGCTACCCATATTTTCTACAAGGGACTTCAGTAAGCAGGGTTCCGATCTTGTGAGTATAGATAGTTTAAGTTCAGATGTGATATTACCATATGCCAATTTGTTGGATGATGTCACTTGTAGGTTGAGAGATCTTAGAGTTTTTGAGTTTGATCCAACTAATATACAAAATGCTATTGTTCCTACTAATATACAAAATGCTATTGTTCCTTATGTTGGAGATGGTGTAATTATTCCATATGAGGGCCCGTTTGATCTCACCAAAAAACGACGCCCTCGACCCAAGGTTGATCTAGATCATGAGACAAAAAGGGTATGGAATTTTCTAATGGGAAAGGAAGGGGGTGACAGTGATCAGGGTACCAATGCTGAAAAAGAAAAATGGTGGGAAGTAGAAAGGCAAGTTTTTCGTGGGCGTGTAGATTCATTCATTGCTCGAATGCATCTTGTCCAAGGTAACTTTCTCACATTAATTATTCACTACTGTTGGGCTATATATATATATATATATATATATATATATATATCAGTTCAATGATCAAATTTATTTTCAATGGCATACATCTTGTCCTGGTATATTGGTTGTTTGGCATATTGACATAGGTTTATTGGAGAATTACAAAGATAACATAATGAATATTAAATTGTGGAGCACAATGATAGACAAATTGTTAAAGTTTATTAAACATTGCAATTCTTTATTTAATTTCTAACAACAAAATTAGCAATTTGAATAAAACAAAACTGTAATATGATTATTTTTACATGGACTAATATTCATTATTTTAGCCCCTAATCATCAGTCGATGTTTCTCATATGATGCCTAGGATGTGCTATTGTATTTTTGTGACAAAAATACAATTTTTTTCAACATTAATTGAATTATTTGGTGAAAATCTGTGCCTTCTCTTCTCATTTTCTTGGGTATGACGGCAAAGATTGACATCATAAATATGTGAAAAATGAAAAGGAGACATTGAGCAGAGCAGATCATATAGTCAATAAATTGTACGCTTTATCTATCATATTTGTGCCATATCAAACAGTCAATAATGTCAAATGTTCTCTTTATTTATCATGTTTGTACCATAATCCAACTATGACTCGTTCAATACTTTATTTCCTATGTTTGTTTATTTTTTACTTCTGATGTTTCTTTTACAGGGGACAGACGATTCACTAAGTGGAAAGGTTCAGTTGTGGACTCGGTTGTGGGTGTTTTTCTGACTCAAAATGTTTCAGATCATCTTTCAAGGTAAAACAAAATAGAATAATTTCATTCTGGGATTTTGTGATCAGTACGTATTGCAAAATCAAATGCCCCTCCCCTCCCCACCCCACCCGAAACACACACACACACACATCACTGACACCATATATTGCTGAAGATTTTAGTCTAATCCCTTCGCTGTCGAGATCCTTTTTGGTTTGTGACCCAGCCCGTATGCTATTAGCACCACTAACAGCACTAACAGTGATCATCATGTGGCAGCCATGCTTTAGCCACAAGCCAAATCGTAAATACAAAATAGCTTTCTATTTACTGTTTAATTTGCCCCCAAGTCCAATTTGTTTGTTAATCTAACAAAATTTGTCTTGGTAGCCAAACCAAGAGGAATCTTGGAAGTCTAACAGCTAACCAACATTATGTATTTCCCCCCAAAAAACCGACTGAAGTAGGGCAAAATGAATTCCCAGAAAATATCTATAGGTGATGGTAAATCTAATACACAAATGAAATTAGAGAATGAAACCTGTTTTCTCTAGAGCTCAACTTCTTGCACTTTGATGATCATATTAATCTTCACAGCTCTGCCTTCATGGCACTTGCTGCAAAATTCCCTCTAAAGTCACGATGCACAAATTCAGAATACAGTGATATATGTGCCAAGCATGAAGATTCCAGCATAATATGCCTTGATGGCATAAGCAAGATGCACGGACAGACTGGGGATAGACAATTGCAAGGCACAAGATCTTTGGTAGCTGGTGGGAATGAAACTACAAATAATAATGAATTATTTATTATTGATAGTACTACTTACATGGTATATGACTGTGCAAAAGTTAACTATATAGGCTCAAATGAAAATGTAATGGGTATAACAATGCAAAGTTTGTGCTGTGGTTTTGACAAATCAACTTCATTCACTGGGCTTTTGAACTATGTCTTGGATGTATCAGGCAATCTCACAAATAATAGTCCATCCATTTTAACACCAAAAATTAATGCTCAAGATACAAAGCGTGCCAAGACAAATTCTGCTGCACTTCCATTGCCACATCTATTCGATGATTGTTCAAGTTCAGGATTAACAGTCATGGAGCATCTGAATGCACAAACTAAGAGAAGCATGTCTCAGCCTGATTCAGATCTGTCATAAATAAAAAAGGCAAACACAATTGAGAAATTAAGTTCACCCGATGGGCATTCAGCAGACAAAATTACTGGAGTGATATACTCACAGAATTCAGAAGCTGTTCCTGGGGCTCGAACTGCAATTAGTTTATTTCCAGATGTGTGCAAATATTCTCTACAACCTCTCTCTGGTGCTGAAGCAGAATCTTGCTTTAGAAAGCAATATTACTACCCTACCAGCATCCAAAAAGAACTAAATGAAGGTTTGCTAGGTCAATCCATTTCCCAGGGATGCTCACTTGTATCAGAAAATTGTTCAACCAAACTCCAGCCAGAGGAAATAATAATATGTGAAAATCAGAGTACCAAACAAGTTATTGAATTTGAACTTCAAAAGAAACATTATGAAACCCTGCAAAAATCCCAAGTTTTGCAAGATAACAAGGATCCATTGGAAATGTCTAAGAGTCTCCAATTAGACTTGAAGGATGATGATGTTCTCATTTCAAATAAGGCATCAGATGAAACAGCAAAAAATAAAGCTAAAAGTAAGATTGATAATGAAAGAAAGCAGGCCTATTACTGGGAAAGTTTGCGGAAAGAGGTATACTGTGTTGGAACTAAAGAGGAGAGAGACCTGGATAAAATGGATTCAGTCGATTGGGAAGCAGTAAGGTCTGCTGATGTGAATAAAATATCAGAGACCATTAGAGAGAGGGGAATGAACAACATACTGGCCGAGAGGATAAAGGCATGTCAGACAAAATATTTTTTTTTATATTTCTTATTTACCACCAGATAACACATGCCTATTAATATTGCTTTGTCTTGTATGTAGGAATTTCTAAATAGACTGGTCAGAGATCACGGAAGCATTGACCTTGAGTGGTTAAGACAAACTGAACCTGACAAAGCCAAGTAAGAATAGTAGAAACACCTATGGACTGCCACATTACCATCTGAAACATGTTTCTAGACAACACGGATTCATTTATTTCATAATGTTTTAGCTTCAATGTTGATAATTTTCAGTGTACAGATGAATATTAATGAATGATGAGAGAAATTGGAGAGTCTACAATGATTTATTTGATCATCTTAAGTCCAATCCATGAGTCGTGCTGTTTTAATGAAGTGCCTAAATTTTGACAATGGTCAATGAGCGAGAAGAGTATTAGGTGTCTGGATGAAGTCAAGTATTTGGCTAAGCAAGCAGTTTTAAAATCCATGGCCTGGAAGCTAAAATTGGTTGTGTTGTTCTGCAAAATAATTTTATATAAATGAATTAAGAATAATTGGTCAATAGCATATGCCTATTATTGTACAACTTTGTGGATCATGTTAGGATAGTGCATTATTTTATACACCAAGCATTGTTACTGTAACATTTTGCTACTATCAGGAACTACCTCTTAAGCATACGAGGACTAGGACTAAAGAGTGTTGAGTGTGTGCGACTTTTGACACTTCATCATCTAGCTTTTCCTGTAAGTTTTCTACTTTCATGTGCTGGTTATTGTTTAGTAGATAAATGTCTTCTTAAACTCTCCATTTTTATAGGTTGATACAAATGTTGGTCGCATAGCTGTCAGATTGGGATGGGTACCACTACAACCTCTGCCTGAGTCCCTCCAGTTGCATCTGCTTGAGCTGTATGTTTATGTTTATTTTTCATGGCAGTTGTTTGACATATCAAGAGAGTTCTTACCCCTTTTTTTTTATTTTATTTTTTTGAAAGCTATCCCGTACTAGAGACAGTTCAAAAGTACATTTGGCCGCGACTCTGTAAACTTGACCAGCGGACTCTGTAAGTCCATAAACCTTATTCCAAACAAAGTAATTTTCACCAGAAACGATCAAACAAATTATATTATGGAATTTTACACGCTCCATTTTCCATATTTGCATTAGTAGAAGTCCCAAATTCATTAATAAAGTTTCTTAATAAAATCTGTGTACATGAATTTGCAGATACGAGTTACATTACCAAATGATTACTTTTGGAAAGGTAATATTGGAGAATTAGTTTGGAGGAACTACATATTCATCGTTATTCAGATTTATTATTTCAGATGTGTATTAATAGAACAAGTTTTGTGCAGGTTTTTTGCACGAAAACCAAGCCGAACTGCAATGCATGCCCAATGAGAGGAGAATGCAAACATTTTGCTAGTGCATTTGCCAGGTTTGCTACCGGAATAACATCTACTGCTTAAGATAGTGGTGCACAACCACCTATAAGAGATTTACATTTTTAACTAAATAGCTGATACACACAACAAAGAAACAACCATATTAATATGTCCCCCCTATGATGTATTTTAATAGGCTATTCTAGGTTCCTGGCCATTTGGGAACGAAATGAACTAGCACCTAAAATACCTTAACAAAATCTAAACATAAGTCATCATAACATTTATTGCATAAACCAAAGCTAATAGTGGGGAATAACCATCTCAATGCAAACTTGCTCTCCTTTGCAATTGACTTGCTGTGACAATCATTAAATTTTGGAAACAACATTAATGCAACTATGGTCATCACTACATCTGAATAAGTTTTCTCTGAGTCACGGTTAAAGTAGTTGTATAATAAATTGTAGGGATCAAGTAAAAAATACAAGTAATTAAGAGTGAGGATGGACTAAGAGGACACGATATAGTGGTGCATTATATGCAAGCATCAATACATGTAAATATTGGAAAATAGAGTTTCATTAAGAACTAATGCATGCAGTTAGAAGACTTGTTGTTAACTAAAATTTGAAGTTCAGTAGGATAAATAAAACATAATCTGTTAATCAAAATTAATTATTAGAAAATCAAAACATAAGATATATTATTAAAATAACATTATCAATGTTCTTTATATACATTAATATATGTATACTCCTTTTACATAAGATCACTACAATTTTCATAACTTCTACACGATTAATGCATGATCCTTATTGCAGTGCTAGATTGGCACTCCCAGGACCAGAAGAAAAAAGCTTAGTGCACATATCTGTGCCCATTGCCTCTGAAACTAACAATGAACAAATTTTCAGTCCAAGACCTGTATATCAGATTGAGGGAATTGATGACTTACATGCCATAATTGTTCCAGAAAATTGCACACCTATCATTGAGGAACCTGCAACACCAGAAGCTGAATGTGTTCAAATAGAAGAACGTGCAATTGAGGATGCATTTTATGAGGATCCAGATGAAATTCCTGCAATTAAATTAAATATTGAAGAATTCACGCACAACTTACAAAATTATATGCAAGCAAACAACATGGAGATTCAAGATGTTGACATGTCAAAGGCTTTGGTCTCTATCAGTCCAGAGGTTGCTTCGATTCCCATGCCCAAGCTCAAGAATGTGAGCCGCCTACGAACAGAGCATCATGTGTAAGAACTTCAAGGCTGAATTTGTCTAGAGTTATCAAAAGATAGTCTTGATTTCCATAGTAAAACTTGTTTCTATGAAATTATATGTTTATTTCAAGTGAAGCAAACTTATCTAGTTGTCTTCAATACAGATACGAACTTCCAGATTCACATCCTCTCTTGGAAGGGGTTAGTTCCCTTGTAAACAATATTTATAACAATCTTTTATGGTGATCTTCGGCTATTAATATTATATACGTGATGTGTTATAGTTGGATGTAAGAGAGACAGACGATCCTTCTTCGTATCTACTGGCTATATGGACTCCAGGCAAGAATTCATTGTACTCTACTGATTGTAAGCTTGAATCTGAAATTAGCTTGATCCTTTTGAAATTGTTGGGAATCTGGTTAGGTGAAACTTCACAATCTACAGAACCACCACAAGCATCTTGTAACACACAAGAAACAGGTGTATTCTGCAACATGGCAACATGCTTTACCTGCAGTAGTAGGCAAGAATCACAAGCACAGATTGTCAGAGGAACAATTTTGGTAGGATTTTATTTTTAACTATTGTTCAATTTTGAATTATTTTCAAAGGAATTATTGACAAACACTAATATTGTGTGCCTTCTTGGAGAGAGAAAAGAGTTTTGATTGAAGGAATGCAACAATCAAGTCTTATACCACTAGGCGGAGTTAGGAATAAAAACAAATATTCAGAGGGAAGTTGGAGTTTAGGGAAATTGAGTGGTTTAGGAAGTTTGGAATACAACTTAGCATTTCCTTCCATTTCCCTCCTGATTTGGTCAGAAATAAAACAAAGGAAGTTAACTTAAAACTTCCCTCATGTACTTTTCTTCCCTTCATTTCTTCTGATTACTACTTTCTCAATCTATACCATTTCTTTTCCTTTCTCATGAGTGTACACAAAATTGAAGAAAAAGAATCAAGGAAATAAAGGAGAATGTGTAAATTTTCAATACTGATATCAGATTGTTTCTCTTAAATTTTTCAACAAACAGATTCCATGCCGAACAGCTATGAGAGGATCTTTTCCACTCAATGGAACCTATTTTCAAGTCAATGAGGTGATTTAACTTATCTGATTATGGTATTGGCTATTGGTAGATGTCCTTTAGGAATAAAACTATTATATGAAAATAGTATTGTCCCTAGAAATGGCCTGCCTTTGTTTTTTTTTACCATCACTGTTTGCATCAATGTAGGTCTTTGCAGATCATGAAACAAGCCGGAACCCAATTGATGTACCCAGGGACTGGATATGGAATCTGCCTAGGAGGACAGTATACTTTGGAACATCAGTACCATCAATATTTAAGGGTATAAATGTAGAATCTATTTCATGGTCTTGAAACTAACTAGAAGCGTTCTGACATGTTCTCATATCTGCCCTTGCTTTTCAGGTCTAACCACTGAGGAGATACAACTTTGCTTTTGGAGAGGTATGCAGTGATAATCGTTAATTGCTGTGTTCATTGCTTTGATAATAATTTGAGTTTTGAAGTGAATGCTAAGTTTCTGCACAGCATACTGAAGACAACAGGACAAGCAAGCACAGATAAGAGATATGTAACTAGGATAAACTTAATGATACATTTGCCATGATAATAATTACTATGCACAACTTCTAGATATTAGTGAATATATTTTAATGAAAAAAGAGCTAGGAATTAGGAGTTAGAGTCTGTTTGTGTTGCAGAAAATATTTTTCTGGAAACTGTTTTTTGGATTTTTCAGTTTTTGGTGCAATGCAAAATCACCGTTCATAAATTTTGGGAGGAATCAATATTTTTAGCAAAGTCATTTTCTCCCACTCGAGCCATCGACACTGCCCCTCTGACCCTTCTGACAGCCCCCTTTAGCAGCCTTCACTCGGCCACTACCTGTGCCTCCTTATACAACTCTCTGCACCCTCCTCTAATGCCTTCGACAGCCCTCTTTGCTTTGACCTTTGTTAGTTCCTAATGGCCTCTTCAGGCTGAGCTTGATAAGGTGGACGAATATCCCTTGAGGTGGAGCTCTAGATACCCTTTTGCGAGCTTCCTCAAAGGGGGTTAGGTGGATACCAAGCTACCCCTTTGCTCATCTGGTGAGGCACACTTGAGACGTAATTCTTAGTGCCCTCTTGTGAAAAACTTTAGGAGACACATTTAAAATTGTATGGACATATATGTAGAAAACCAATAAATACTCCAGTTAGACGACTTGAAACTATGATACATATGCATATTAAATGAGAAAGAGGAAGATTGAAGAAAATTTAATTAGCAACGATAAAATAGGATAAAATTTATTTAAATATACATGATGATATAATAGAGGATAGAGTCCAATGGCCTATAAGGATTCATATATCCGATCCTACCTAGTGGGATAAGGCTTGGTAGTTATCGTATAGTCAAACAAGTAAAAATAATTAGTTTTATTGTAAAAGTTTTCTTTGATTTTTTTTTTAAACAAATTTATGTGAACCAAATATAGACTTAGTGTCATCCTAAAGTATTTTTTGCTTGAAAATTGGGTGGTGACTAGAGTCATTGTAGGAGTGTCAAAAATGAATCTGATATGAATCAATCCAAAAAATATCGGGTTAGGGTTGGGAGTTTTAGGGTTCGATCAAATTGGGTTGGACTCGAAATTTGACAAAAAAAAATTTTCAGGTCAGGTTTAGGTTGACCACGATTGAGTTGTTTGGAGGCAATTTGGAGAGAAAGTTAAGTGGTTTGTCTTTTTATTTCCATTTTTAAAGTTATTTATTTTACTAATATTTTTTAATTTAATTATTATTATTATTATGTGTTTTGATTTTTTTATTTAATTATTTTATTAAAAAAATAAAAGAATAATATCGGGTTCGTCGGTTTGGTGGGTTATTGTACATAATGCACGAAAGAAAATGAAGGAGAAAGACTAAAATCTACTTTTTATTCTACAATTATTCAAATTTCAATACATCGTTAAATAGAAGAAAATGTACAAGTCCAAATCTCACAAAATAAGGAAATATTCTAATCCTAATAATTACC
>JBAMIB010000078.1:577647-587844 GCA_037177415.1 Kaempferia rotunda | reverse complement strand
ATTTAAAAAAAAAATCTAAATCAGTTCGATTGATTTTAAAATCAGTCGAACTGATTTGTTCGAATTTCGACGATTTTATACAGAACAAAATCTATTTGACTGATAAAAAAATCAGTCGACTGATAAGCGTAAAATCGAAAATGGGTACATGATTTTATCATTATAAAATTTACCTATATGATTTAGTAATTTTAAGACATTACTTATGTGGTTCACTAAAAAGCCGATGATTCTTTTGCCAAACAATGCTTTCAAAAGCATAAAGAGAGATGTTGTGTGGTTCTAAAATGCACAATTTGTTTTTACATGATAAAATCATCATGATTGAGATGAAGGCACAATAATTTACATGAAGAGTGATAGAAGTTAACTCTACGTAAATTAAGGAAATAAATAGAATTATTGTTTTCCCCGTAAAGTTTGTTTTTCTTCTTCTCTTATTTGCATCCAAATATAAAACCAGATATTTTCTTTATAATAAAATTTTATACCATAAAAATTCCCAATTGACTGGCCATCGGTTTCCTTTTACATTCAAAATAATTGAGATTTAATTAGAGATAAAATACCGTTTTTGGAATTGACAATATTTTCATCCGAGATTACATGTTAATATTGATTAGGGAAAAAACGGAAATAAAGAGAGAGAGAGAGAAAAGGGATTGCACGTGCCCCTTCATCTGCACGTGACAGCAGCGTTAAACGATGGCAAAACTGTAATGCATTGTTTTCGGAATCCGCCGAATAACTTCCGATTCGTACGGAGCCAATCCGGCAATTCTTCGTAGCCGTCGGATCTCTTTTAAGCACGAATCGGGATGCAGATTTGATGGATCGCGTTCTCCGCCTCTTCTCCTAAAAGGCCCTATATAAGCCCTGGAGTTACGAACTCTCTCACCATATCTCGACGGCTCCGTGCGAGACAGAGATGGAAACGGAGAGGGAGGACGGCTCAGCTGAGCGGATGCTGCGGGAAAAGGGTTTTATTCCGCGAATGACGAACGGGATGTGGCTGCAGATTTCGCTGGTTGAGGGAGGGTTTGTGCAGCATGCCGGGACGATGCGGGAAGGAGAGAAACAATCGGCAGATCGAGTTCGTCTCGTCTCTCTGTATTTCCTTTTTTTCTTTTTCTTGTTTGAGTGCTCTCTTTCTTGGTTTATTTATTGGATTCAGTAGTTTCCGCCGCTGGATTTTTTTTCTTTCTTGGTTTCTTAGATCCTTTGTCTTGCCCTAGTATTATTTTGGTTTTCAAAATTTGGAATGCTGATTTCGTTCCGATTCCACTCTCATTATGTTTGGAGCATCTTTTTCTGTTACAGAAAGGTAGAAATTGCATCATTTTTTTTTTGGATAGAAGAAACAGGTGAAGTGCCACGATTTAATGACAAGTTTTTGCTAGGAACAGGATTCTTATCAGCTGCTGATTAAAATGAGTAGGACCAAACACTCAATTTCAGTTGTATCTACGGTTGTAAATTTTTCTATTGTTTCTAGTAATGTAGTGATACATTTAATCATGAACAAAATAGAAAACTGAAATGATATTTTATAGACTTTTATACATGAACTTTATTTCTTTTTTCGTGCACGTTAACTATATTTTATATTAGTCTTTACATTACTACGTCTCCTTTCCAAAGAACACAAAGCATATCTTTACCTTAGATATACATTTATAGATCATAACATACTTTACCGTTGCACTAGTTTGTAAAAGAGGGGGGAAAGATGCAAACATGATATTTTGTCTTCTGGTTTGATTGTGGAGAGCTCACTCAATCAAATCGGTTGGAAATGTCATTGAAGGCAGAAAATAGATATCAGATTTAAGCATGATAGACAGATAGGAAATCATTTCTGCAAGTTATTTCATAATTACGTGTATTAGAAAAAAAAAATTCTGATATTTTTAAATATGAGTTTGCCTGACCTGCCATGATCCTTGTTGCCTGGAATAGACTTGCTAACTTTTATTGTGGTCTCTTATTTCTTCAATCATTTGTCCATTGTTGTTGAACAATTCATCTGAAAAAAATAAATTAAGATTTTGTTAATTTTCTGTCATTTTAATTTATCCAAGTTAACTTGAGTGGATTTTGATATTCTAAAATTAAAATTCGGATATTTTATTTTAGTAGTAAATGATAAGGGAAAATTTTAAAAACCATCCCGACAATGGACACATTGTTGGCTAAGTTGAACACTTTGGCTGGGTTATGTTGACATTTTGAATTTGCTATTGTCATATCAAGTTACATGTGAAAATAAGACATTCATTGATTTTTTTCCTCGAGCAGTGTTATTTGAATCCATTCGCTGGAGCTGAAGTTTATTCAGAAGTAGAATTACTTCAGCATCTTGATGCTCGAGACCCTCAAATTCTTGCAATCGAAGAGAAGGGGATTATCACTTCAAGCTACATTGATAATGCCAGTATCCCAAAAAATCAAGAGAGAAGCATCAATCACAACACATCTCTCAATGCTTCATCCTTACCAAACCTCTCTCCAGAAGTTAATCTTGATGCTTCAAAGTTGAAAATTCCTATGATTGGAGAGGCGGAGAATATACTTGCAACTGACATCAAGGGCACTACTGCGTCAACCACCCATAAGAGAAGCACTGAAGACATCACCTTCCTTAATGTTTGTTTTCTCCTTTCAAACTGATCTATAATAGCTATCTCTATTCATATTGCAGCTGGAATTTTAAAAGCAAATCTTGTTATGTGACACTGTAATTTAACATCCATCATTGTGCAGGATCTAATTCAATCACATTCAAAAGGCTTGCCTGATGGATGGGTTACGGAAATCAGATACTCAAAGCTAGGTTGTTCAAGCTACAAGGTAGTGTATATATCTTGGCACCCATGGTTAATGTGTTTAGTCATATTTATTTCTTATTCTGAATGAATATGTGATAGTAAAATGTGAAAATATCATACTATATTTGCACTAAGATTTCATTCCCAATTCGCTACTCTCACATTTTTCATCTTATTTCTTCTCCTTACATGGAGATAAGATCCATTCATGTACCCAAATAGTGTCACATACTGTTTGTTTTTCTTCTATTTCTTCTCCTTACATAGGTGGTGTTGTTATTATTTTTTTTTCCTCATGCACCATTGTGTAGCCATAGCTATCTGTCTTTTTTACTCATTTTATGCTTTCATAATAAGTTTATTCTTATCTTATTCAAATTGCTAGATAGTTTGATTTGGATAATCTCATTTTGAATGGGAGTTTCATTTTTGTACCTTTTATTACAGGTGCACATCGATCCAAAAAGTGGATATGAGTTTAGATCCATGATGGACGCTCATCGTTATATACTAACTGAAGATATTCATCAGTGTGCTATTAAACCCAATAAAAGAAATTCATTGGAGACAAAATCCGAAGGAAGGGAATTACATGTGAGTTCATATATTCATCAATGGCAACACTTTTCTCTGCATTTACTCCTTTATAAACTTCTCTTATAGTAATTAATATGTTTACATTACAACTTGAATTTTCAATGACAAGTTTTGTTATGCATGGAAAAAAACTGCAACCATTTATTAACTTGCATCATGAGCAGGTTGACCTGACTGAATCTTATCCAAAAGGCTTGCCTAATGGATGGAATGAAAAGATGAGAAACTCAAGACTTAATGTTACGGAATACAAGGTACCATACTTTAATCAAACTGTTTCCTTCTTGGATGAAAAATCAACATTAAATTCAAAATGCTGAAGAAATATTTTTGTTGATCTTGTACTCATATGTCTACATTAAGATCTCTTCTTCTGCGCATTCATTTTCCTTTCCTCATTTTATTTCCAGTTTTCAGAGTTCTTCCTGAGATGCTATTATTTTCTTTTTCCCCAGCACCTTTATGTAGCTTTTGAATAATATTTCTGTAGTGTGATATTGTTATCTTTCAACTTTAAATTTTCCTATAGGTGTACATCGACCCAACCACTGGGGATATGAAATGATGTCAAAGAAGGATTCTTATTGTTATTTATTGACCAGAAATATTCATGAATGTGCCATTAAGCTGCAGACACGTAGATACAAATTTTGGGAGCAATGAAAACCTTGAAACTAAGTCAGCTGATAATTAAACTTATTTGGTTTAGCAAATGATTGCATGCACCAATTAAGAAAATGCAAAGCTCAAGGCTGATAAAATAACACATTAACTAAATTGATGCAAAGCCAACTAGTCCTAGGATAGGTGTAGTCTTCTCTCAGAAAATTCATTCAAAAAGTTGCATGTGTTGGAAGGAAAGCAGATGGTAGGGTTCCATCTATTGTATACTCGTTTGAAAATAATTTATCAAAATTTGTTTAGATCACTTTCAACTATGCATTAAAAATGCATTCAAAAGATTGCATTGTAACCTATCACAATAATATATATATATATATATATATATATGATTAGTGAAATACATATTTTAAACAAATTTAATGTAATTTTTTATTTAGCATTATTTTGACTCTTAATTTGAAGGTTTCTAGTCTTTTTGAGGTAATTAACGGTGGGGTTTGTGCCCATTGTAATCTCATTTCCACAAAAGTAAAACTTTGTTTACATTTCAAGGGATGACATTCGTGAAAATAAATACCTAACTCATTCTCTTTTACTAAAAGAGGTGGAGGAGGGCAAATTTTCTCTTGAATTGATATTTTATTATAAATACTTAGCAAGAGTCTCTTGTTAGTTGTTTCTTTCAAACCATTTCTCTACTATTCTTTAACAATTGAGTCAGAGTGGTTTTTTCATAATCATTTTCTATTTTGAAAACTAAACTATGATAAGCTATATGGTAAATTAATAAGAAAAAAAAAATTATGACCAACTTGACAAATTATAGTTTGTTGTTTTAGTTGAATGCATGATGTTTCATGGAAATGCAACAAGATAAACATGGAAATAGAATAATTGTTTTTGCATGACTTAACCTGTTTAGCCATGAACAACAAAACTGAGCTAAAATGGAAGGCTACTGGGATTTCAAAGCCCATTTTTTTATTGAAATTGAAAATTGTCCACAAGTTAGAAACCTTATCCCAATCTAATATTTACATAAGGAAGATTATCTTAAAGAATAAGAATGGAGTTAAATTCTTCTATATTCTTTGTCATCCTAGCCTAATCAAGGTTCAAGGTACATTTTTTCATATATGTTGATACCATGATCTAGCATATATTGATTATCTGGCTGAATAGGACAGAATATGAGCATGTGAACTTAATATTGTTGTTTGCTAACTGAACATTTTGCTTTGGTTCATTGCTATTGCAAACTAAAACATAGTAGGTAACTAAAGGATTGACTATAAGGCTGTTATTTTCTTTTTGAAACAAAGATAATCTAATTGTAAGTATTTCATTTATTAATATGCAAGTGTGGATAAAAAAATTCAGCAAACATTTGTAAGATGTCAATTGAAGATGTGGCAAGTTTCTTTTTGACTATTTTTGAAGAAATATAACATTGGTTATTCTTGTCTCATCCATTGTTGTAGTTCGAGCATCGATTTCTTATTATATATTATACTTCAATGGAGGAATAATATCCATATTCCCAACCTCAAATAGGTGAGTTCATCACCTCGTGGTAATGAAAAGGAAGAACACATCTACAATAGTTTACTCTTTATGTGAAAAGCCTCGATATTCAACCATGGGATGCGGTTATATATAATAATCATAATTCTTAAAAATACTATGAAAAAATAATAGAGATGCCTACATGTACATCAACAATGAAAAATGAGTATATATGCTAATCATCCACCTAAATATCGTTGTGTTTACTTCCTTGCTTTGTGTTTGCATTATGACATTGAATATCAATCATTGTAGTTTTGGTCTTTTGAACTAAGATCTTACCAACAACATTCAAAGTCAATACTGACTTGGATGTTGGCACTTACTGTGTTTGTAACCCACATTTTAGAACACAATGAAATATAAACTAAGTTGAGTTTTGTTATTTGATGATAGATTCTTACAAACTTTATCCATTTATAGAGCCAAAATGTAACAGAGAAAGGTACACCTGATTGGTTGCCTTCTGGCTGGGTTGTGGACATCAGAACACAAACGGGCGGGAAGTGTGATGGAATGAAGAAAAAGGTATTAGATTTAAGTGCTATAGAGAGTTAGGTTTCAAATTATTATTTTACTTTGATTCCAATACTGTTAATGATTATTCCCTCATTTAAATAGCTGTTGGATAATTTATGCATGTTATTTTTAGTCACTTTTATTTTTGACTATGCTCAAAGAACTGTAACATTATTAATTCTTGTCTGATCCATTCCTGTGCTTGTAATGATTTCTTATTGAATATTACTAGTATTAGAACCTTCCTTTGAGATCCATATAGTTGATTCAGAATAGGCAGGAGTAGCACCTCTTCGTAACAAAAAGGAAGATGATAGCAGGAACTCATCTAGGAAAATTTTTGTGAAAAAATAGGTCGAATTATGTTGCAGTCTAGAAATGCTCTGTTTTTAACAAAAATAGTATCCATAATTAATATTTCTATTTCTTCTTGTAGAGCTATTATTGTAATTCATCCACCTCTTGATGATGATAAAGAAAATGATAACAGGAACACGTCTAGCATAGTTTAATATGTGAAAAAAAAAGTTGATCAGTTTTATGGTCTGCAAATTCTTTGTTTTTATCCGCAAGTAACATTTCATTTTTCTCTTGTAGAGCTATTATAACGCATCTGCTGGATTGAGATTCTATTCAAAAGTCAAATTATTTCAGCATCTTAACGCTCCAAAGGTTAGCAGCATTAAAACAAGTTACATCAACGAAACTAGTTCAACTAATCAACATAGTCAAATGAATGGCAGCACCTTAGTGACTTTTGCTCCTTTCTTAAACTTCTTTTATAACTGCTTGATTTTCAAAGACAAATTCTATTTAGTTAGCATGGAAAACTAAGTCATAACAAAATTCAGCTTGCAACATGGTGCAGGTTCTAACTTCTTCAGAGAGCTTGCCAAATGAATGGAGAATGGAGATCAACAATTCAACAGAAGGTACCTCAGAATACAAGGTATTCTAATTAATGAGGGTAACGTGTATAATCAAATCTGATGTTCCTTTAACACTAGTAAATGCCCATTCTTCGCATGGGAAAGAGAGAATGGTTTGTTAAAACTCCATTATGAAGGATTATTTGGAACAAAATTATAAATAATATGTACAATGATACATTTGTTAGGACAATAGTAGAACATGATTTTTAAATTGATTGGAAACTAAGATTAAAAAGATGATTTAAGAGAATTTTAATAGGTGAAAGTTTTAAAATTTAATGTGGACTATTAAATGCACAATGCGAGCTTTGTGTGTGCATGTATTATAACTCACAATCCTGTTGTTAAGCTATTAGTAATATTGCATTTCCCTGAAGTTGTTTTGATTGTGTGGCATGTTCTCATTGATTTTTATTTGTAGGTTCCGTCATCCAAAAGATTTGAAAAGGAAAACAGTGGTCCAGAAATATGTCATTTCTCAGATAATAGTCCTGGCTTAGATGTGAAGACAATGGCAGATATGAGAAAATCAGACCATTCATCAAGTTTGTCTTCTCAAGGTGAACTCCAATACAATGAAAGCTATCCTTTTTAACATAAAAGAATGTTTCAATAGAAATGATTACAAACCTTTCTCAAATCAAAATGATCTGAGTTCTTAATTAATTTATTGAAGCTCAACTGAATTTCTAATGCACAGTTAGTTAAGTCTCAGGCCAGAAAGTCTCATTTCTCCCCCATCTTAAAGTGACTTTTTGTTCGAATCATGTAAAGTTGATCCCTCTAATATTTATAACCCAGGGGATTCTTTCAAATATTTAATTAATTGTCATGATTTTTGGAACTTTAAGAAAATAAGTGTTTCTACAAAGGATTCAGCTGTTTGTCTTTCATGATAAACAATTCATGATCGCAATGATCCACTTCTCATGCATGTTTTAGTCCGTTAGATTGTGCTTGGTATCATTAGCTCTGTGAGGTATAGTTATTAAAGAAAATTTACAAGAGAGAAAAAAAATTCTGACTAAATATTATTACAGTATTGGTTCAGTATGAACACAATAATAAGTTTGGGATTCCCTATCTGTAAGATTCAGTAATCCTTGGAAGATTAGGGAGCTTTATTTACACAAATAACAAATTTTATATCTGTTTAGTTTGGGTTGACATATCCAACTCCATATATCAATATTTAATTTATTTCTGAGTTCTACAATCTGGTAGCATATTTATATTGCAAATTTCAGAACATTTTGATTTTTTTCCTCTGTTCTTGCAGGTGTAGTAGTTGATACAACTAGCTGTGCTAGTTCACCGCATTACAATTGCTCTGTTGGAGAAAATTCAGAGCAGCTTAGATTGGTCAATGAGCTTAGTCCAGCGTGCTTGGCAGGTGCATTGCCAATTCAGGTAGTGGACTTGGGAGTGGAAAGGCCATCCAATTTCAATTTAGCAACAGAAAATCTATCACACTTTGTTAGCACTGTGGTATCTGACACAGAAAATGAACAGCAGAAGACCGTGCAGAAGTTTTCTGAACTTGTCAATGACGATCGGTCGATTGATATTCATGTTCAAATGGAGCAAGTACATATGACATCATCAGATCTAGCGCATTCGCTATCTCTCCAACAACAGAATGAAGGCTTGTCAGCTTTAGATGGTAACTTGACATCTTTGAAAAATTTTAAGACGAATGAAGTATCTCAGCCCATAAAGCGTAGAAAAATACATGAGTTGGGATCCACGGCCTCCATGGTTGTTGAAGCAATCAAGGAGCAATATCAGGAATCCAAACAAGCGGCTGCACTTAAGTGCTATCAAACGATTCATTGTGGAGTAGTCGAACAGTCTAAATCAGATGCTTTTTGTCAGCTGCAGGAAAACACAGCTCCTGTTTTGGATCAACCAGAACAATCTGATTTAGTGATTGGAAGTTTCTATGGGCAAAAAGATTCACCATTTGTAAATCTTGTACCACCATATGAGCTTGAAAGAAGCGTGCATAATAGTGCAGAATCTACTGCAGATCAGGAAAAAGGAGATACTGTTTTGGATCATCCAGCTCAATCAAATTTGGATACAGAAAACTTCTACCAACAAAATGACACACCATTTGTAGAACAAGCACCATGGGATGAGTTTGAAAGAAACACATATAGCAGCATGGAATCTTCTTCAGAACAGTTTCAGACCCATGCATCAGAATTTGACTACTCTTGGTACCCATGCCTCCAGTTTGCTATCAGGATGCTTACGAGTGATGTTCCAGATTTTGAGGATACTGCCATGGTTCAACAATATTTTGAGCAACTGGAGCAACAAGACCACCAGCAAGAACTCAATTTCTAGTGCTCCAACTTCATTTTACTGTTTGACCAAATTCCAAATAGAATGAATAGCTTGGGCAGATGGACTTCAGCCCACAAACTTGCGCTTCAGGGATCGGGGGAATGATTATTCTTCATCAAGAGTGCTTCCAACAAGATATTCTGCCATGATAATATCTGTTGATTCAATTTTGACAATTTTTTACCTGTATGTTATGATCTTTAATTTCTAGCCATTCTTTTCCATCAGTAATTTATCGTCTTTGATTAATCATAATGTTTTCAGATTCATGTTAAACTTTTTTACTTATTTTGAGAACAGCTGTCATATTTAGGCAATTTGCACCTTTTGTTCTTTGTATAGAAAGTGAAACTCCTTGCTGGGCATAATGTAAAATGAACAAGCAGGACGTACCTTTGGCTCCGACGAGGACCTCGAGCGTCCCGTTCAAAGCTATTTAACTTCATTATGAGTCAAGCTCAAGCTTAAGAATAAAAGTTTGAATCGGACTTGAGTCGAACTCGAGCTTAAATAAAACGAACCGAGTTTGAGTCTCTGTTCGGATCGCAACGGGTGCAATCATGTACAGTCTCATATTATGGTCATTAAGTAAATTCAAAAAATGATATGAGTCCTGCCGTAACATCCCAACATCACTGATGCATGTTCAAACGCCGGATATATGCGTTGCGTCCATTTTGAATCCTGATTACTTGTCATTTACCACGTGTCCTTGGGTATTTAGTACAGGTAGTGTTTGGTAGGGGTGATAGGATTAGGATTATTTTTTTTTAACCGTT
>JBAMIB010000078.1:418491-439264 GCA_037177415.1 Kaempferia rotunda | reverse complement strand
GAGCTTGGGTCAGCTCGAGCTCGAGCTCGAGAAATTTGAACAAGCTCGGCTCGGGCTCGAGCTCGAGCGAGTTTATAACTTTGGGCTCAAGCTCAGCTCGGCCACTTAATCACAGGCTCGAGCTCGGCTCGAGTTTGGCTCAAAAAATTAAATTAAAATGCATACAGCTGCAAACAGTGAGATTCGAACCTTCAACCACACAGAAACTTAACAAAATCCTCTAACCACAAGAATTTACACAATTTATTACTTTTATTTAAGATATTATTTTTTTTAAATATATTAAGATTAAATTATTCCGGCTCGAAAAAGCTTGACGAGCCCTCGAGCCAATAATAAATAGGCTTGAGCTCGACTTGAATGTTAAATGAGTCGGCTCGAGCTCGGTCAACTTCGAGCTCGAGTCAAGTTTTGACCGGCTTGGCTCACGAGCGGCTTGGCTCATTTACACCACTAGTAAAATATTTGCTTGTTTCCTGTTCAGTATAAGCATCTCCTCATCAATTAGACCAAGGACCCCTATCATCCAGGAAAGTTCAGCAAGTCATTTGGAAATAACACCTGATGTAGCAAAAATTTAGGACTGTAAATAGTCCAGTGGAATATCGATAAAGATCTATCATGAAAATTAAAAAAAAAAACACACACACAAACAAATGTAGCAGCTCACAAAAATGTTTTGCTAGCTAGAGTATATTTTATAGATTTAACTTGGAACCATAAAACTTACATCACCAGTGCACAGTTCAGCAAGGATGCAACCAAGGGACCAAATATTAATCTTCTGACCAAAAGGGAGACCTAGGATAACTTCAGGGGCTCTATAAGAATGAGACTGCACATATACAAATTTGGGTCGCGAGAGGAGATTAGGTGGAGGTGGAAGTGGAGGCGCAGCTTCACCGGCGTCGCGTGAGGCCGCCGGCGGTGGAGTCGCGTCCGGAGCAGGGAGTAGAGCTTTGCGTCGCGAGAGAGGGGAGAATAGAACAAGGGGCTTGCGCCGGCGGTGGAGTCGCGTCCCGATCGGCGCGAGATCGCGAGAGGAGATTAGGGCTTTCGTCGCGAGAGAAGGGAGGGCAGAAGAGGAGATGCGTCGCGTGAGGAATTAGTCGGTCACGTGAAACACGTGACTAACCTTTTACGCTTCCAGTTGTGGTCCAGTAGGGGTGTAAGTGAGCCAAGCCGCTCGTGAGCAGCTCGGTCAAAGCTCGACTTGAGCTCGAAGTTGACCGAGCTCGAACCGGCTCGTTTAATATTCAAGCCGAGTTCAAGCCTATTTATTATTGGCTCGAGGGCTCGTCAAGCTTTTTCGAGCCGGGATAATTGAATCTTAACATATTTAAAATTAATAATATCTTAAATTAAAATAATAAATTTTGTAAGTTCTAGTGGTTAGAGGATTTTGTTAAGTTTTTATGTGGTTGAAGGTTCGAATCTCACTGTTTGCAACAGTATGTATGCATTTTAATTTAATTTTTTTAGCCAAACTCGTGCCAAGCTCGAGCCTGTGATTAAGTGGCCGAGCCGAACTTGAGCCCAAAGTTATAAACTCGCTCGAGCTCAAGCCCGAGCCGAGCCTATTCAAATTGCTCAAGCTCGAGCTGACCCAAGCTCAAGGTCAGCTCAGCTCATTTACACTCCTATATTTCACGTGAATGAAGTCTCTTCCATATTCCAAATGAAATAAATCGCTAGTCTTTTTCCCACTTGTATTTTCATTGTAAATTGTGCCTGATAGATTTGCTAAGATAATATTTCATTATAAATGTTAACAGAGAAACAAGAATGCAGAATAGCAGAAACCTTCGTGTATCAATTTTATTGTCTGAGTAATTTATTAAGGAACAGCAAATAGGTGGCATACTCCATCTATTTCGGAAAATAATTGAACATACACTCAAGAGGAAAAGATGAAACCCAGTTAGTTAAATCAGAGGTAATGGAGTCTTGACATGATATGATCAGACTGACAGTCTCACAAGCATATTTTTCACATATTTGTCAATTGGTTTAACCAGGGGTTGCAATTATGACATTGGTATAACTTGCTATGGTCAAAGATTCAATAAAGATGACATTGTTTTACCCTGGTCCATTGTTTCAGTAAAGAATGTGGGTAAATCATTAATCTTATAAGGAAAAAGATATATCTTCTTCCCTATGCATCCATTAACAGTCATGCCAATTGGTAATTCAATTGGGGCCATCAACATTCTTTTTATGGAAACTTTCTTGCTTGTAGCATATTCGTGCCCACTTAAAAAAAAATGTTGTCCTTTGATATGCTCACTTGTAGATGCTCCATCAAGAAACATATTGCCTATGTAAGAATTGAGTGTTACCAAAATCTTGCTTAAGACATTTTTGTGAAATGGGAAATCTATTTGAAATCACCATCAAATGTCTGTTTTATTGACACAGTAGCCACCTGCAATCTAACGATAGCAATTTGCTCTTTCAAGTTAGTTGTCATGAACTCTCACGTGCAACACTCACGTTTTCCATCTTATTTTCAGGAAACGTGCCAAATAGAGTACCTGATACCAGAGACGTCCTCTTTGTCGCAACAGCTGCAAAATTCAGATGTCGAATTTGTTGATTTCCTTTCTTATTTGCTCCAAACAAACCCTAGGAGGAGGCCCACAGCCAGTGAAGCACTAGAACATCGATGGCTTTCATTCTCGTACCAGTGAAAAAAAAAAAAGAGATTTTGCACTTTTGCTGGCATGCACACATCCAATTGGATGTCTAGAGAAAAATCTTTTAGTAATTACTACTGCTGCTGCTGCAACTGCAAGTGTGCAGTTTGAGAATCTAATTTTACCACAGGAACTGCAAGTATAGACCATGTAAATATTTCATAATTGTGCCTTTGTTTAATCCTGAAGGGAAAGTGTAGTGTGATTAGGTAATCAACTACAGCATCTGGATAGAGTTTCCAGCTCCTATAGAACTGATCTCTACCTGTAATTTTTAGTTCACGAATCATAAGAGGTTGTGTTGGCATGTCTTGGCATTTCATCATGAAACTCAAAAGTATATCACATATTTAAATTTCATTTCTTGAAATTGTTTAGTATACCTTCTTGATAAATGATATTTTTTTTTTGTAAGATCATGTTTGAACAATATGTTCAGAAAGATTATATGGACTATTTTTTAGCAAGAATTCCAAACCCTCAAGATTTGGTCAATATCTTTTAGATGAACATATTATTTATCATACGGTCAACTGCTGAGCTACAACTATTGATTGATAAAGCTCCAGAGATTGACATTTTTCTATCGAAAGTGTGTTTTCATACTGGAATATTGAATCTACTTTACAAAGAACAACAAATGAATATAAGATATTCGACGAGCTAATCACAGTTGTCACTTGACAACAAGAAGTTAAATGTTGAGTTATAGGAGGACAAACTCATGATAGCATGGCTTAGCCGATGTCGGTACAATTCCAGATTAAAAAAAAACATGGCAAGAGACCTTCAAAACGTTCCAACAAAGATAACAGGATTCCATGTACTTGCAGCAATAAACATGAATTTTGGCATGTCCTTATTTGCATTTCTGTGCTTGCACTTTAGGAATAAATTAGTGGTTGAGTTTAACTACTCCTTGTTTACAATTCCTGTGCTTGCTTTGTAAGAATGAACATGACTTATTGAGACTAATAACTCATTTACAATTCCTTTGCTAAAACCTACAAGCCAAAGACTGAATTATGCACAACTAATCGTGTGCCTGAGATGGCTTCCTCTTGCAGCTAATGTACAATCTGCCCGCCCTACATATGTAGGGCATCACCAACCTGGAAGGACAAGGTGAGACAGTAATATGATTTAAGAAGAAAGATACATCAAAATGAGAACAACCAAAACTTATCCAATAGGTGTGGTTAGCTAACTCAATGGAAAAAATAAAAAATAAAAAACTACTGTGCAAGTATATAGCCAATTAGTCTTGTATTAAGTAATGTATCAGAATACACTAAAAATAATGCTAGAACGAGTTGTGTTAAATACAACATGCCATCGGGAGATGTACTTGAGAGTCCCTAATTTTCAATGTACTTAGAATAAGCAATTAGGACTCTCTCAGTGGGAAGTCAATTAGGACCCTCTCAATGTCATTCACCGGAGACAGTGATTTGAGCTTGAAGTATGTGCTCGAAGGCTGCCACAGTTTGCAAAAGCTGGATATTAGGAACAGGCCTTTTGGTGATGTAGGTCTACTCTTTCACCAAATGTGATACAGCAAAGTGAGTTAGCTGAGCATTTTCTATAACTCCCTGGATTATACTCTTTCACCAAACATGAAGAAGATAAATTTCTTGATTCTCTATTGATTTATTATTTTTCGTGTATAATTCAGCAATTGGAATGTCACCTGAATTGTGGATTCTTGCCTATGACTTGATCCATTTGGAGTTACTGCAAAGACAACTCTCTGCAACCAAGCAATCGTCGTCCTAAGTGAAAAAAACTGACTTCTTCAACTCTCTGCAACCCTCCTGGCTCTTATTTCATGTACTCTGGAAATTGAAACTTGACTATGTTATCACTGGATTTCATTTTACTTCTATGATCTTGTCAAGGTGACATTATGGAACTTGCTTTTCATTTTCCCTTTTTTTGGGGAGGATTCCTATATGTTAAATGAAGAGTTTAACATTTTTATATTGAATTCCAGTTCCATACCCATTAGGAGAGTCCCTAATTTTCAATGTACTTAGAATAATGTATGATAGTTGTCAAAACAACTACGCAAGCAAAGAATCCAAGATCCAGTTCGCCAAGTATTCTATCTTCCATGCAAAGAATCCAAGAAAGAGGAGGTGAAGATTTACCTCGGAGTGACGGGTCACTTTCGTGGCGAGCTCCTTGCACAAGATCTAGCCGCCGTCGAGGTCGCACCGTCAGACAAGAGAGAGAGAAAGGGGGAGAGGGGGACGCTGCGGGAGATTTGTCTTCGAGCGAGAGTGGGTCGCTGCGAAGGCTCCGACGTCGCCGGAGCTGGTCGTGAAGGGGCTGTTTGTCGCGTGGAGAAGGCTGCGTGATGGTCGCGAAGGTGCTGTTCGTCGGGTGGAGAGGGCTGCGCGAGAGAGGGCTGCGAGAGAGATTAGGGATTAGCGTCATTTTGCTTGCACGTGTAAAACACGTGATCCAACCTTTTAAATGAGATTTGTGGTCCAGGGGTGGTCCAGGACTACGCGGTCCAGAAGATCTGGACTGTGCCGGGAGGCAGATTTAGGATATTTGGAAATACAGGAAAATGCGGATCAAATTTTATTCATCTTAATCTCCAAATTTATTCATCATAATCTCCGTGGGGGGTAACTGCGTACTTTCGCATATAGGAAGCTGATATAAATCAAATTTCGCGTTACCCCGGTCAGCTTAGGTTGCGGCGTACTTCCGACGAACGAGTTCTACCCCCTTGCGTCGAATTTGGTGGCGCAAGCGTCAAGTAGCGTCTTTTCTCTTCGATAAGGCGCTTCTGATCCGTAGGAGGCTATTCGTCTGTGAGATCAGCTGAGGTTAAGCCTTTCTTCCATAGGTCCATTGCGTTTGAACTAGATCGGGCTTCCCTCTGAGGAAAGATTGTCTTTTCCTCTTATGATTGAGAAAAGGTTTTTTATTTTGCGGGGATTATGTTATGATCGTAGTCTTACGAGGATTCTTGCATTTTCTGATCCGGTTTCTGTGTTTTTAACATTGAGATCTAACATGATTTTCAATCTAATTAATTGTGATGTCTTTGCTGTTCGCTAGATCTGTGAAAGATCGAACCTTTATGCAAGTTTCGTACTTGTTTTAAGTGTTACCCATTAGAGATATACTTGTGCACGATTGTTATGTTTTCTATATTATTTGTCCACTTTTTCATTACAATTGATCAAGTTTTGATGGATCTACTGGATGATCCTCGCGATTATAAAATAAGTGCACACTCGACTGGACTTATAGTCTACAAATAAACTTTCCAATTCTTATTTTGGGTCATACCTTCACTTTTCTTAATGTGGCGTTTTGTATACTGATTTTAGGTATCAGCTATTGACATGGCATCTGCACCTGCAACAGCAGGATGGTTGAGGGGGAAAGTTAAGGCTGTCCCCTCTGGAGACTCCTTGGTTATAATGGGAAATACACAAGCAGCAATACCTCCTGAAAAAACCATCACTTTATCTTCCCTGATTTCTCCTAGACTGGTAACTTAGCCTTGCATGGCTGTCACATTGTTTGGAATTATCAGTGAACTATGTAAATTTGAGTTTTTTTTTCCCCAAACATCTTGAGTGAGAACAATGCACTCTTTCTCTCTTTTTCATTAAAAAATTTGACTAGAAATGTGTCTTCGTAATTCATTATTAGTTTGATGGTGTTTTAGGGCATTTCCAATGTAAGGTTTTTTTTTTTTTGAGAGATTTGTGAAATCAAAAAAGCTGGAAAAAAGCTCAAACCATTGTGGGCCGAGGTTTGAGGTTTTTATTCTAAGAACAGTAGTTAAATTTCAAAGCTGTTTTCTCTCTCTCTTAAAATTAGTAACATGTGTGGGACTATTTACTAATAAATAATAAATAAAAATGTGTGATTTGATAATATAGGGTTTATAAAAAAATTATAGGGAGATTTTTTTTATAATAGAGAGAGAACTAGGTTTTAATGTTTTTGATGCGTCATTGATGGGACATATTGGGACTAAAAAACCTAATTTAGAGCTCTAACCATTATTGGAGGTGCCCTAACTCCTAATAGTAATAGGTCATGCATGAGTGCGCTTTTTTTTCTTCTGTTTAATGGATGAACTGCTTTTCACTTGGAAATTGTTCATTGTCATGTGTGCCTTAGTTTTTTCTAATGCATTATATTGTGACTAATATATGTTGGATTAGGCTCGTCGAGGTGGTGTTGATGAGCCATTTGCATGGGAGAGCAGGGAGTTTTTGAGAAAGCTTTGTATTGGGAAGGTCCTTATCTAACTTGTGGATATTTTACATACCATTAGGGAAGGCAACATCCTTCTCACAATCTTGATATTTTTTTTTAGGAAGTCACATTCAGGGTGGACTACCTAGTTCCTTCAATTGGAAGAGAATTTGGTACTGTTTTTCTTGGAGATAAGAATGTAGCATACTTAGTTGTTTCTGAAGGATGGGCAAAAGTAAGAATACATAGTGCCTCTTGTTTGTTTTGGTATACTTCTCAGTAAGCTTAGAAAAATGTTTTGATGTTGATATTTGAGCTAAGATTTCTTTATTGTCAGGTAAGAGAGCAAGGCCAACAAAAAGGCGAAGCAAGCCCATACCTGGCGGAATTGCAACATTTGGAAGAGCAAGCCAAACAACAGGGCGTCGGGCGCTGGACCAAGGTTAGTGCTCTTTCTCTGTTTTATGCTGGTGATGCTTTCAAAATCTTCTCCTGTACAAGGTGATCATCCACATGGTTTTTCTCTAATCCACAGAAGATGAAGGTCTTTATTATATGTGTTTGTTGTGGATGTTAATGGCTACTCGATGTATATCAAACTATGATGAGCGGAGTTTTTTAGGTTTGCCTACTCTAGGTTAAGATCCATAATTTTGCATTGCTGTATGTTTTATTTGTGTCAATATTAAGTAATGATCTTGCAACTATAGAGAACTCTCGGTTGAACATATGCTAGCTCTTTTTCTAATTCAAAGCTAGGCTAGTTAATAAAATTTGCACTTCATAGATCTTGTGGGCTCTTGTGTGATATTCTTTCTTTACCATATGTGTTTTTCTTCTTCTATTAATCATGAGTGCCTAACACCCTTGTCTTCTCACTCCAATTTCTCTAATTCACTCATCATGAAGCTACTTATTGAATTGTTTGTTTGATTACCTCAAGAATGAATAACTCTCATGCAGGGTAACTGCTAAAGGTCAAATCTGGAAGCTTTGATTGTCATTGTAAACTTAGCTACATTGGAGCTAGACAATTACACAAACTTATCCAATTACACAAACATATGGTTAGAGCAGTATTGTGCACAAGTATGGATGAATCATGCATTTTTTTGGCTAAATTTTGTAGGATCCTGGTGCTTCAGAGTTAGCTGTGAGAAATTTGCCACCTTCAGCTATTGGTGATCCTAGTAATTTAGATGCAATGGGGTTACTCGCTGCAAACAAGGGGAAACCTATGCAGGGAATTGTCGAGCAGGTCCGTGATGGCAGCACTGTTCGAGTCTACCTCCTCCCCACATTCCAGTTTGTGCAAGTTTTTGTAGCAGGGATCCAGGTATGCCTTAACTCAAAATGAAAATTATTGCAGAGGAAAATGTATTCTGCTATTTCACTTTGAAATGACAAAATAATGTATCATAAAACAGTCTCCTTCGATGGGAAGAAGGCCTGTTAGTGATGCTATTCCTGAGAATGAAGTTGCAGCAGATGATACTAGTGGAGAAAATGCTGGTGAAACTCGGCCGCCACTAACATCGGCACAGAGGATTGCTGCATCTTCTGCATCACTTACCGAAGTTGCACCTGATCCATTTGGGAGGGATGCTAAACACTTTACTGAAACTCGTGTCTTAAACAGAGATGTATGTTTGTTTGCAATTTCCAATTTATGAGCTTCAACATTTGGTTCATTCAGTTAATATTAACCTCCAAACTTCTTTAGGTGAGAATTGTTCTTGAAGGTGTAGATAAATTCAGCAATCTAATTGGCTCAGTTTATTATCCAGATGGTGATACTGCAAAAGACCTTGCACTTGAGCTTGTACAGAATGTATGTATGTTTTTTTATTATTTGTACAGCAAACACGGAACTGCTGCGCTTATTAATATAGATAAGATAGCAATCTGAAGTTAATTTTTCTTCTGTAGTTTCTATCTGACGGATGAAAATGACCTGATTTTTGAAAATCCATAATGACGTTAGATTTTCTTCTGGAGTTATTATATGGATGATTTTTTTATAAAATTTTTGAATCATATTTCCTATCTAGTTGTGATCAAGGTAAAAAATATCATTCGATGCCATACTTTTACTCCTCAATCAAAACAATATGGTTTTGGTACTATGTTGTGCCACCTCTCAGGCACTTCAACACAAATTGAAGTGTGTAGAAATGCTTTTAGATGAGGTTTATTCCTTAATACTCTTCTTTAACATTTCATCTACTTCTAAGAATAAAAATGCAATAATTTGATAGTCAAAAAAGGGTAGCTCGGTACAACAACTTTACCGTTACGGCAAGGCTCCCGTTTAATAATTAGATAGTCAATTGAATTAAAATTTATTCCACTATACTTCACTGATATTTGATACACTTCAGTATATGCAAGTGTGCTGAGATGAATTCAATTTGTTCTCCTATTTAATATTCTTTCATTTATATTTTCTATTATATTAATAAAATAGTTGAGTTATAAATGATTTTTACTTTAATATATGTTGAGATGAATTAATATAGGTTTGCACATTACATTGTTTTCATTGCATCAATCAGCAAAAAAGTTGCAGGGAAAATATATTTTTATTTCGCATGAGCTATATCTGGTGCAAAGACTTATCACAACTAGATCTGTTTAATGAATCTGTTCTCGCGAAGATGCGAACAATTCTACAAGCCATTTTAAATCATCTGAGTGATCAGTCTTAAATATAGCTTTTCCAGTAAAGTGCAATTCAACAGGAAAATATATCTTCTCAACAACAGCTTGAAGGAGAAAAGTGATACCTAGCACAGGCGCTTGTTTTATCTTAACTAAACACAACAAAAAACTGAAGTTATATGTCCTTTCTACTTCCCTAAGTTGCACCTTTTCTATGTATATTTTACTTAAACAAGGTCGATGCCTTCTACTGTGTGATAAACTTTATTCCTTAACTGTGAGTTCAATTGTTTGACTTTCTGCTTTGCTGGGATTATTATTGCTCTTTCAAAGGAAAAATAAAAAAGTTACTTTTGACATGAGGTAAATGTTTTCTTGTATGAGTTTGGTGAATATGTGGTATAAATTTACTTGTAAAATTAAATATTCCATTACATGAGACATGTTTCTGTAACAGAATATTGTTTTTTCTCCACAGGGTTTTGCTAAATATGTGGAATGGAGTGCAAACATGATGGAAGATGATGCCAAACGTAAGTTGAAGGCTGCTGAACTTCAAGCTAAGAAGGATCGCCTGAGAATCTGGACAAACTATGTGCCTCCAGCTTCAAATTCGAAAGCCATTCATGACCAAAATTTCACTGGAAAAGTATGTGTTTTTTAGCTGGCTTGGTTTCCTTGAAATTGATGCCTTTGCACCACTATAACTTCTGCACTTGAACCCTGGTTTTAAAAATCTTTCATTGTGGCCGCATGTGTTCCGCCTTGGCATATTTCAATGAGGACTGCAAGGTGATCACATATGGGCATGTATGACATATGCTGTCTACATGTGAACTTAAAAAGCCTTATCTTGTTTATTTTGAGTCAATTTAAACTGAAAGTTAAAGCCCTAAACTATACTTGTCACCAGCTTAAAACTTGTAAGTGTTAACTTAGGTACTTATTTTACAAATGATAATACTTTAGATATCAATATAAATATTTGTTAATATTTTAATGTTTGGCCAGATATGTTTTTGCATACCACGACATGCTTCCTGCAGTGGGCCAATTGCATACTACCTACACATGCTTTTGAAACCTTGATTTGAACGAAGTTATTGTTTTATTAATTTTTAGGTTGTAGAGGTTGTAAGTGGTGATTGCATAGTTGTTGCTGATGATGCTGCTCCATTTGGAAGCCCATTAGCTGAGCGTAGAGTCAATCTCTCAAGCATCAGAGCGCCTAAAATGGGGAATCCAAGAAGAGATGAGAAACCAGCACCATATGCCCGCGAGGCTAAAGAATTCTTACGCACCCGTCTTATTGGGAATCAAGTATGGTTCTTGGCTTGATATGTACGATGGAAGTTATGGTTGCGTTATTCTCACAGTTAAATTATTGTCAGGTAAATGTGTCAATGGAATACTCTAGGAAGGTTGGTGCAGCTGATGGATCCAATGGGGCAGTCCCTAATCCAGCTGATTCTAGAGTAATGGATTTTGGGTCAGTTTTCCTTGTGAAGAGTGGAGCTGATGATAACTCTTCTGCCTCAACTAACCAACCTGGAATGAATGTTGCTGAGATGGTTGTCTCTCGAGGCTTTGCCACTGTAGTCAGGCATCGAGATTTTGAAGAAAGGTCAAATCATTATGATGCATTGCTGGCTGCTGAGTCGCGCGCAATTAATTCAAGGAAAGGGATTCATTCTGCAAAAGATTCTCCAGTGATGCACATAACTGATTTAACCACGGTCAGTAGTGGAATCATATATAGTTGATTTTTCCTGTATGTTTTGCCATGGAACTATAATGAAAAAAAAATGTTATCCACGCAGGCATCTATTAAAAAATCACGAGATTTCTTGCCTTTTCTGCAAAGGACTAGGAGGCATACTGCTGTTGTTGAGTATGTCCTCAGTGGTCATCGATTTAAGTTATTGATTCCCAAGGAAACATGTACAATTGCATTCTCATTTTCTGGTGTTCGCTGTCCTGGTCGCGAGGAGCCTTTTTCAGATGATGCAATTGCTTTGATGAGAAGAAAAATATTGCAGCGGGATGTTGAGGTAATATTCACTAATTTATTATAATTTTTTGGTAACATTTTTTTTAACACCAAGATGTTTCTTTGTTATGCTGGATAGATTGAGATTGAAACTGTCGATAGGACTGGGACATTCTTAGGATCTTTGTGGGAGTCTAGGACCAATATGGCCGTTACTCTTTTGGAAGCTGGATTAGCACGACTTCAAATCTCATTTAGTTCAGACAAGATAACAGATGCTCACCTCTTGGCTCAGGCTGAAGAGTCTGCAAAGCGCCAGAAGCTGAAGGTAATATGATTGATTGTTCTTTTCTTTATTTGAACAACTGATATGGATCATATAAATTTTATTTTCCTTTGCAGATTTGGGAGAATTATGATGAAACAAAAGAAGTTTCAAATGTTTCCTCTGCTGAAGCGAAACAGAAAGAAGTGCTCAAGGTGCTCCTAAAAGAAAGTAACTTTTAAATCTTGGTAACTGAATTTCTTAAACATGATCATCTCAAGTTGTCTTTATAACTTTAGGTGGTAGTTACTGAAGTTCTTGGAGGTGGCAAATTTTATGTCCAAACTGTTGCTGATCAGAAGGTGTCTGCTATTCAACACCAACTTGCTGCTCTAAACATTAAGGAGGCTCCAGTAGTTGGCTCTTTTAATCCTGCAAAGGGTGATCTTGTCCTAGCTCAGTTCAGCATCGATAATTCTTGGAACAGAGCCATGGTATATTTTAATTTTTATTTAATTCCATCTTTAATGATTTATGTAAGATACTTGGTTCATTGCTGGCTGAGGATTTTTTTTAGTGGAAGTGTATCTTTATTTTGTTTTTCCAGACTACTTTTTCACTGTTACTATTTATTAGAACTGGTTTATCACATAACATTTACAAAGCACGGAATTTGGACTTTATAGTTGAAAATCATTATGGAGGGACCTCAGAAATAGTAAAACTTCAAAACAATACTAAATGTTCAGCAATCTTTCTTAGCTTATGCTCATTAGAAAAGTGCCAATTAAGTTTTGTTACAAAAACTTTAAAACTGTGCCAATTTTCTCTGTCCAAAATCATTCTGTCCCCAAAATCTCAGTTCACACCTTAATTCTCTAATGTGACATGCATATGCTAGAAATTTCAGTGTCATTCCGAAGTCAAGCTTATATTGTCTGAAATACCATGGGTGAATCAGGCATCTTGATGATTAGTCATTGGAATAATTCGTGATATACTTATGGGATAAGGAAATGAAAAGAAGGACATGATTGGGTACACTAAACCATTGAACAGCAACAATACAGTAACCGTTCCTTTCATCAATTCTGTAGTTAGTTTAAATTACTCCAGCACGCAAGAGATTGATTTCAACATCTCTTGTGTTTGTGTATTATAGTTATTTGCTAAAGATCCTACATCTAATAAATTGTTGGTTGATCCAAAAGGATTGGTTTATAGGTGCCTGTATAGTTTGTAATATATGGGCCAAAACTTGCATATCATTTTCTATTTGATTGCTTGCTCTATCTCTTGCTATAAGTGCCTGCCTTTTGCTGTAGTTCTTATGTATATTGGATGAAAGTGTGCTTTTGTCTATGGTTTATCATGCTACTACTTCAATATTAAGTAAATGTTGACTTAATTGTATATTTCCTGATTTTGTTTCTTGGCCTTATTTTTTGAACAATAATATTAAAAAATGTTGATCATATTTTATTTATCTGGCACATCCCTAGATTGTAAATGGACCACGAGGAGGAGCTGTGCAATCACCAAATGACAAATTTGAAGTTTTCTATATTGATTATGGAAACCAAGAATTTGTTCCATATAGCCGCTTACGTCCTCTTGACCCTGCAGTATCTGCGGCTCCTGGTTTAGCTCAGCTTTGTAGCCTTGCGTACATAAAAGTGCCTAATTTGGAGGATGATTTTGGTCTAGAAGCTGCAGAGTATTTGAGTGAGTGTACAATGAACAACTCAAAAGAGTTCAGGGCTATGATTGAAGAACGAGATACTTCTGGGGGGAAACCAAGAGGACAAGGAACTGGTACTATATTGATGGTGACTCTCGTTGATGTTGAAGGTGAATTCAGCATCAATGCCGCGATGCTTCAGGTCCAAGCCCATCTTTATTTTAAAGTTACATAGATCTTTTTGTCTGTGGTATGATTCTGATTTATTCAACTGAATGAGAGTGCAGGAAGGGCTTGCTAGATTAGAAAGAAAGAAGAGATGGGACACTAGGGAACGCAAAGCAGCTCTTGACAATCTGGAAGAATTCCAAGAGAAAGCAAAAAAAGAAAGACTGAACATCTGGCAACATGGTGATGTCGAATCTGATGATGAAGAGTTAGCTCCGCCAAAGAAAACTGCAGGCCGCTGATGAAAACCGTGCTGGGGGTAGAGGTTCAGCCAGGAGATATCATATCACTCCGACATCTACTTCATCTCCTTTTGCGATTTGTTTTTTTTTTCTAACTCAGACTTAAGAGGTAGACATTTGTTTTTTCATCCTTCAATAAGGCAGTGCCCATCCTCAATCTCCCTTCAGAATCTTTTAGATATGTTGTCACGATAATGGCATGGCCTCCTAGATGTAGTTGGAACTCAGAGCTTGGTTTTACTTTTAACTACCGGCATTTATTAAATTATGATGTATTCAAACAAACTGTTTTCACTTTGGAGTCGAGATTTATGACGTTAGAGCAACCATATCAAGTATTCTATATAAAGATTCTACTTTAAATTTTAGTTAGATAAAATAATTAAAAAATTTTTACATCAGGTATCCTATACATTTTTTAAATTTAGATTTAATGAATAATAATTTTTTAAATTTAAAAATGAAATCATTATCTTAAAAATAAAATAATAATTCTTTTTAATCTCTCTGGTTCAATTCATTCTTTTAAATCTCTCTTTCTATTCGGTTCACAAATATAATAATAAAAAATTAAAAAAGAAAAGAAAATAATAAAAAATTAAAGATAATATAATTTTAGGGTAACTGATGTTGAATTTTAATAAAATAGATGATTTATTTTAAATTTTAATATGTAATAGGGAGACTGATGTAGACTCTTGTCCTCATCCAATTATTTGTCTGTCTTCTATTCAACTCTGGCTAAATTACACTAATTGAAAGACATCCATTATCGTTCAGGGAACAAATATTTATTAGTTGAAGTATAAATTAACCATATAAATGTGTATTTGTAGTATTGATAATGATATGGTATTTTGATTATAAATAAATATCAATATAACAGTTTAATAAAATTAAGATAGCAATAGCTCAACAATCACTTCAAATCAGTCTTTTAAGCTCAAATGTTTTCTTCATATAATAATTTTTAACAAACAAGGAGCTTTGATTCTAATTAGTTCTTACTGTTTGGTGAGAATATTAAAATATACTTTTTTCCCCTCCTTGATCCAAGCTCGATTTTTTTAAAACATAAAAAGAGACCATTTTACATAAAATTTCTTCAAGTAGTTTTCTTTACATCTCCTTTAACGCCGTATTTCACACAAACTTAATTAATGCAAATTTTCTAGTTGAATATCTAAATATCCTGAAGTCTTGGCACAGTAAAATTATTATTATATGACATGATCGGATTTATATCTCATAAATAGTCTCTAAGATAAAGATGCATAGAATCAAAAGTTCAAGTCTAAGAAATATCTTCTTGTAAAACAAGGTAAAGCTGCAGTAACAAATTTAAATTTCAAAAATAACCTCTTATAAAGTAAGGTCAAGTCTCAGAAACAAGCTCTTATAAAGCAAGGTCAAATCTCAGAAACAATATCTTATAAAATAAAGTAAAATTGTGTACAATAAACCTTAAAAATCCCACATTAACAGATATTTTTATACACTAACTACCATTTAAAATGTAAATGCACAACTAACACACATCTCAGATATTGTTATTTTGGGAATCATAGAAAATTCAAAATAGAAGCAGTTTGAATGATCATTTAATGACTGATCCATATTTATTAAATGATCCGTGTTAGAGATATTTTCTTTACTCAATTTTTCTTTAAAGTTCTTTTCTTCTTTATGTATTTATTTATTGCCTTATTGGCACTCTTGAATATTAAGATAGCGGTGTGATGGTTAAAGCATGAGAGGTTATCATATGAAGTTTAGAAGTTGAAACTCGACGTGTCTGAGCATATACCTCTTCCATGTCTTAACCATTTGCATTAATGACTTAGGCGCTGAGGGTGAGTGAATCGCCTTTTGCCATATATATTTGATTTTAAAATGACGGATTGATGGGTACGATGAGGTGAGCGAATCATCTTTTATCATATATTTTTGCTTTCAAAATCTTCCATGGGCAGGGCCCTATCGCCCCCGGACCAAATCTCCTAGTCCATAATCCCGGGTCCCCTCATGGTCCTCAATTAGGAGGACTAGTATGGATCATATCAGGGATCCATGTATTGATCCCTCATGATCTGATGACCCTTCTAATTTGGTAGTATGGGCTAAAAAAAAATCAACGATTTATATATTGATCCTTCTGATACGATGTAATGATCTTTCTAGTTTGGACCAGGAGAGGAAAAAAAAACATACTAGAGGATATGCGCTCCTGTCCCCCAGGTGGCTCATCATATTATTTTTTTTTTATATTGACTTTAACAAAATAGATATTTCAAAGTCACCAATTCATTGTTATGCAAGTCCCAGACTTAAAACGTCTCCTCTTGCTCATTCATTATCATTCCATTACTTCTATAAGGTATTCTAATTTCTAAGTCTATATAAACTTACAGTTATCTATGAGATAAATCACTACTCTCGAACATACTTAAACTTAACAGGACAAACAGTTCATGAGACAAATCCAACCATTTTAACTTAGGCATGATCGATTTGAACTGATTACTCAGGTCTGCCCTTGAAAAAACTGCTTATGGTTGGCGAAAGGATCAAGCAGACAAGTTGACCAAAATTCTAATGGACTCACTCAAAAAAGATCTACGCTATGCCCTTTCACATCTGATAAACTTGCAGAATACAACAATCATAGATACCTTCACAGCATCTGGATGAAGAAGCAAATCCAAAGAGATTTCCCAGGAGAACCATCAAGTAGAAAATCTATCGATCACTCAACAAGAATACTGTATACAATATGTTTGGATGCCAAATGCGGATCTATGATCCTGGAACTTACAATTTTGGCAGAATCATATCTCAACAACGTATACCAAGAAAACAGTGCCAGAAGATCTTGTCAATCAAAGGCTTCTTCCTGCATCTCTGTATCGTTGGAGTTTCTTAGGGGAATGAACTTTGTTCGATCAAAGATGGTGTCTCTTAACCCTGTTGTCCTTGACGATACCATAGGCATTACAAGTACTGAAGAAGCACCTGGTGAGTCCTCACCAAGAGACCCAGCGAAAAAGAACCAACAGCCTAGAAAAGGAACATAGCACATCAGTGTTGGTATATTTTACCCAAGAAAGTAGAAAAGGAAATTATTCTTTTCAGTAGAAGTACCTTGGCCTTCACGAGCACATGTCTTGCTTTCGCAAGCACTATATTTGCAAGCAACCCATCCGGGTTTGCTTCGGTGTCTTCTGTCAGTATCTTGGATGGTCTTCAATTCAAAACATTAAATTCTATTCATTATATACATCAAAACTACTGATCAACCCCAACAAGCAAAGCATAATTTCATCAAAAAAAAAAACACTTATTTGCATTCTTTGCTACCCAATTTCTTTCACCTATTTACTCACATGAAATTTTAAATCGGACATCTTTGCTATGTTTCTCAAGTTTGGAAGGGCACTACGTTGCTCCTACATGGAAGGTTACGATGAGCAACCCTATATGAGAGTGTAAAATTACCTGTTCATATCAGTTGAAAGGCTTGGATCTGAAGACAATGAAGAAGTATTTTCTCTGCATCCTAAAATTTTATAAGCAAAGTTAGCTTATCTGACAATAACCTAAGGTAAACCATAAAGAAAACTGTGTTGGTACCTTTAGTGTCATCGGGTGCCAACAAAGAAATACCAACGAACACACATGCCATCCCCATTACAAACATAGTCGTTCTTACGGTGTTAAATACCTGCCAAAGTCCATTCCAGTCAGTTTCAGTAAATCAGTGCAAACTATGTGAAGGGATTTCCTCATTTCCATAAACATAAGTCTCACTTGATATTCCTGAAAATATACAAATCCAGTGCAGATGGAAAAGAAGGTCCATGCAATCTGAAACATAGGGACAATGAGGATTGCATCGAAGAGAGACAAGCCTTCATTTAATCTTGCCATCTAGGATTTAATCAACGAGAAACTATGTGAGACTTTTCCAAGTCATAATAGCTGCATTATGCTCCACTATAATTGAGCAAATTGGAAAGTTTACTTTACACTTAATGACATCATTACCCAAAATCCTGCTGTACATAAGAACAATAGTAGTATACAATATGCAAACCAGCTATGGAACTGATACTTGCTGCTCATGGTCAGTCTTAACAAATTAGACCTGAGAAACCGAGGCAGATTTATTACAAAAGGAAGGACAAAGTCCAAATTATTGCAGAAACAAACAGAATTATTAAAAAAATTTAGTATCCAGTTTATCCTGTAGAACCTACAAAATCTTTCCTAACCCCAACTTACAATGATTTTGCAAATAACACTGAGCAGGAACCCACAGCACCAGAAACAGTTGCATATGAAAATGGAAGCAATGTAGACCAATAAAGACTGTCACTCTGAGAAACTGCAACATATGCTTCTCCTTTCCTGTCAAATATAATAGCCAATACTTAGACTAAAACAATTTTTCAAAATTTGCAGATAAAATTATTAAAAAATATATAGAAAAATGACAGATTCAAGCAAGAAATTAAAGCACACAAAAAGCTAACCTGTAAATATATTGATTGAGGCTAACCACCAAAAGCAAGGCAAAGCAATATAAAAGAAAGACTATGCTGGTATATTTTGCAATCAGTTGCTCTGGTGTGAAAACTGAAAAAACAGAAGGAGCATGCAATCAATCATTTGATATTCTTTAACATCGGCAATAGAATTAACAGCACAACCAGGTGACTGGTGATTTCCAAAGGATACTAGGAAGATATTGCCCAAAACAATGAAAGATGTTGCCAGAATGACCCTGCAAAACAAGTTGCCAAAATGAAATCCTATATATTTGATACTACATTAAGCCTTAACAAAACAATCTTTTTTTTTCTGAAATGACATACTTGACTGACACTGTCTTATGTAACACAAAGTAAGCAAATATAATATTGGAAACAAACTGAATTGAACCCAAAGCGGCGAGAAGTGACTGCCAGAAAAAACAAGACATCCCATCAGCAAAACAATCCAATAAATGAGCTATAATTATTCTTGGTAAAAAAGGAAATAATGAACAAGGCATGGTTTATCATGGAACTCAGCATGTGTTACTATTTACCAGCATCCCCCAAAACAGGTCATACTTATCTCCGTGAGAACATAAGGAATAAATACATTAAATTAGTTGCAATAGAAGACAATAAATAGCCAATAGCTTATACCGTTGATAGTCTACGGGGAAAAACAGGATATTACAGTAAAGCAACATAGAAGTATACAAAAGCACCAAGTTGACAATTGTTTTCACTAAAATCCATGTTAACCAAAAACACACAGCAAATCACAACCATCAGATGGAAAGGTAGATATAGATGCATAGTTTCTTAGACAACTGTGAATTTCAGAGAAAAATAAATAAATTGACAAAAAAAATTAATACATTGGAAAGACATGATGTTATAATTTAAGAACAAAAATGCAACTAGACCTGTGCGGCATAAGCAAAGGAAAAGAAGTTGAGGCAATTTCCAAAAGCAAACAAAAGAATACCTGCAACAGAAGTGATTTTAAAGAAGCTTTAATATGTTAAATAAGACTAAACATAAGGAATATAGAAACCAAACATCAGTAAAAGGACATACCAATTCTCCAAGTTTGGAAATGTATGATTGATTTCATATTAAGTTTGCTATTGCTTCCATCATTAATAAGCATGAAATACCTCTCTCGCTACAAACATAAAGATACATGGAAATGACATTTACATGAATTTATGAACATCAACTGTGAGCACTAACAAAATGTACCACTGTCTTGAGTCTTGACTAGCAATTAGTTATGCAAGGAGATTAAAAGTACAGTATTACCTCATCATGACCCAATTTTAGAAGGTTAGTCCCAAAGTTTATGGCAATACTTCCAATTATGTTGATAACAGCTCCAACAATCCACTCACCCATGGATTAGAAAGAAAATTTAGATTATTATAATTTCATTCCATTTTGGGGTTGTTGACCATTGAAGCTGATTGTTTCAGTGATTGTCATCTCACAATGCCATAACTCATCTTTGAATGAATCTCATAAACCTTCATTTAGAGACTGCAAGAAGGAAAACAGTTGTAGTTTCTTAAGAACCTCAAAATTCTTAAGGTAAGGAATTAATTTTCACAAATTCGGAACAACTTTCATTGAATGCTGAAGTTGTGCGTGCGGACATGTATATCTATCTCTAAAGGCAAAGGCAGATCAGGTTAAAAATTTCCAACTATTTTGTAATCCAGTGGCATGCTATGATTTCTGTAACTGGTCTTATAAAATAATGATACCATTTCATAGAAAATACGGGGTTCCAGCATTCACAATGCAACAAAAAGTAAATTAAGTACTAGAAAATAAACAAATTGAGATGTTTGCTTTACTACTCAAATGCCCTCTTACTACTTAAAATACCTTAAAGTAAGATTTAAAAAAAAAAAGAGAGAGGAAAATCATAAGATCGCTATTTCATGTATGCAAGCGTCCACCTCAAGATACAATCACTAGATCTCACAATAAACGGCGGAACAATCGCCAATTCATTAGAAGAATTTTGTCGGCGCCTCAATAGATTTGACACAAGTGCAATATCCAAATTAGAACCAGAAGAGAAGCAAAAAAAAAAAAAAAAGTTGCAACAGGGGCAATGGGTGAGAAAGTTTTTGTCTAGATAGGATTTTAACTCGGAGGATTCACCACCTAATCCATCGCCGATGCATCTGTAGTAGAGAAGAACAGCTCAGAGACGAGAAGAGAAGCAGAAGAG
>JBAMIB010000078.1:337133-351158 GCA_037177415.1 Kaempferia rotunda | reverse complement strand
TTATCATATCACAATCCTGGTTCATCGGTTCCAAGCCAAGCCAAGTTTACAGTCAGATCAAACATGTATTATATTAAACAATATATCCTATACAACTAATCAATCAATCAAACAAATCTTATTCTTTTGTCTCGCCCCTTCTAAAAGATTAAAGAGGTCCATTATTAATAATCACTCCACTAAAATCACCCTGTTCACTAAAAGACAAAGACAAAATAAAAGCAACCACACTGAGAGACAGAGATAGCTAATATAATTAATGGCCTCATCAACTTTTATTATCTATCGTAAATTAATTAAAGAGGTTGAGTTTAATATTGTTTGTTTCGATATCTACACAGTCATTGTGTTTTGTCAACTTGATGATTTGGCAGCATTCAAAAATAAACCATGAGAGAGGCGAATAATACATTTTTTATATTCTCTTTATAATTTCTTCAATAATATATATATTGTCCGTATCAATTCCCTTTTGTGAATCAAAGCTAATATTATAGAGAAGGACGAAGTTGGACGATGACTGTCCACCTCAGTGTCAAAGAATTATTTTCTCTTTATACAAAGCCCTTAAGTGGTGCCTAATTAAAGTTAAATAAGCATGCAAATCTAATTTTTTTCTCTCTAAAAATACTTTTTTTTTCTTCCCTCTTTCCACAATTTTGATAATTTAGATGAGCTATGAAAGGGAATTGTAGTGGAAATAGATGTCACATATATAGATCAAGATTAGGGTAGGGGAAAAAACCACCATAAACGTGCATGGCTTAAGAGAATCAGGAAATATGAACGTTGACATATAATTGTGATGGGTCAAAAAGATGAGATTAAGGCAAAATATGTATTCATAAGCATTAATAGGACATGCAAATTGTCATCTCAAAGATTTGATGGATCCTAATTTAGAGGAGTACTGATTAAAGAAAATAGAATTTAAAAGAAGGGAGGAATGAAACACTGAAACATTGCTCGTGGAATGGTCAAGCTAATGTACATGAATTTAGACATTCCTTTCAATATATGCTTTCTTCTATCTATATATCTAGTGGAATCGTAAACTTTGGTTAGTTATATTTTTATGATAATTAAATATTTGACTTGGTTAGCATTACATATAATATATATATGGTTGATTGTGTTTTATGCTTTGGACAGAAAAGACTCCAAATCATTTTCCTTGAGAAATGGAGTGAAATATCACTAGATATTTGGTTGCATCAGTTTACCCTCCTAAACTAATTAACGAGGTTAATTCTAATGTTTAATACGTGTTATATATATCTAACATGAATAGAGTTTATGAATATTTGAATATTAACTATTTAAGAGAAGAATGAACTTATTATTTCAAAAAAATAATTATATTTAAAGAAGTCCACGCCACTTTGACATAGAAACACTGAACATTAATTAAGCCCACATTAATAGGTTTAAATCTTCACAGTATGGGTGTATACTTGATTAGTCATCGTACATACGCATTACATATGCAATATATATAATACATGAATACATATAAATTAATGTCTTCGACCCATAAATTAGATTTAGTAAAAGTACATTAAGCTCATGCAATAGTGCAACGCAAAGATGATGCTCAAAAACACCAGAGTCCATGCAGGAGTGCAACATAAATTAATACCTATCCAACGTAAATTAATACCTCCGGCCCATAAATTAGATTTGGTAAGGGTGCGCCAAGCCCATACAATAGTGCAACGCAAAGATGACGATCGAGAATCTTAGAGTCCATGCAGTAGTACAACGCAAAAATGATGCTAGAGAACCTTAGAGTGAGCTATTATAATAGACTCTGACTCATAAAAAATTAATTTAATTGATAAGAATATATACTACACTTGATCTTTGTCAAAAAAAAAAGTATGCTTTTTAACGTCGTTGACCCAAGGTATTTATAGAATTTTTTCCACTGGCGGTGTTGCCAGTCCTAAGATGTGAGACTAAAGATAATCATGATAGTGCATAATTTTTATATAAAAAAATAACCAGAGAAAATTACTAATTAATAAGAGAAAATTTCTCAATAATACTACCTCACAGCTGAATCTCAAACTCTAGATTCCTAATTGATTAATGAGAAAAAAATTTTAGTAATATACTGTAGTTGAGTCTCAAACTCTAGATCCATAATTAGTTAATGAAAACAAATTTCAATAATATGCTGCAGCTGAGCTCAAAATGTAGATCTATGATTGATATTACTAACAAATGTTGAAATTATTTTCAATATGAAAAGAAAAAAGGGACATTAACGTAATTTACTTTTGGACTTCACCAAATTAATCAAGAGTTAGTTACTAAATGGTCCATATTCTTAATAAAATAATGATAATAAAATTAACACACATAGATGATTAATTGTCTTTAAAAAATTAAATTCTGATTAAGTGATCTAATGCTCTAAGCATGAAAGGAGATCCTTTATAAAATAGTAAGATTAACACACATACATTATTAGATGTGGATTCAATATGTAGATCCATTGATTCTATTCATTAACATTGGTGAATTGTTGATGAGTTATGAGTTTTATAGTGGATAATCCACACAAGTTGGACCAGATATATAAAGGAAGAGATTTGGTTCAATTAGAGCATGCTGAATTATGTTCTCTTCTCCTCCATTCTTCTCCCCATTGAGAAGGACCTTGGGTTATTAGCTAAATCCTATGGAAGACTTTTGCTATACTTGCAGGATCTCTAATGACAAGTAAGCAATACGATGATATTAGCTATGGATTCAAGTTAGCCCATTAACAGTCGTTGTATTTGCCTTATTGGTATATGATATCTAGATTCTTAGATTGATGCATTATTTTCAACGATTTAAAAATATACATCGAATTTGTTGAATGTAGCATGGATATATTAGGATTTAACTTATGAATAGAGTTTTTAGCATTATCCAAAAAAAGGTACAATTTTAGGAGTTTTGAGCTGAAAAATCACGTTTAGAAAATCAAGTTTTATGATACCAATCAATTGGTGAAGGAAAATAAGCAAACAATAAGACATTAGTCTACTTTACAACAAACCCGAACTCATAGAAACACCTTGATTTATTCTTGACAAGAACTCTCTCTCATTTTTTATCAACTCAAATTTTCAATAACACAACCAATATTTCGACCGTCTAGCTAGTTGCAAGCGTCAGTTCACTAGTGAGTATCGGTACGTGGGATAGATATTTTTTATTACTTGACAATAATAGGACACTTGCGGGGTTATACACAATAATGACATTAATGATTGATTCAGGTTAGCCCATTGATAGTCATTGTATCAATTTTAGTTTTATTTTGCCTTATTGCTAGATGATATCTAGATCCTTGGATTGATGCCTCATATGAACTGTTTCGATGTATCTATTATTGCTTTCAAACACTCCTTCGATTTCAAGATTCTTTTAGTTAAGCTTACTCATTGTAGTAAAAAATGATTATGCTCATCCTAGGCACCGGCCCCTCGCATCCCCTCCTCAGGTCATGTGAAAAAAGATAAATCACATAGTCAACTTATAGTCGACAGTCAAGTGGCTAGAAAGTGAGAGCTAGGAATTTTTTTCCCTAAAAGACATGTGTCCATTAGAAATTGATTCATTATCCCATGGTAACAAAGCTACCACTCGTTGAGCTCCACTCATGGTTATAAAGAAAGATGCACTGGACTGTTTGCAAAAATGCTTTCCATTTCTCTATTGTTGGCCTACCATTCTTCATTGGCCCCTCCTACACTTGCCAATTCCTACAGCAATAATGCCACACAAACTTAGTGGAAATAATACAAGGATAGGCACGCCTCTTTGTCCTCCCTTTTCATCTTCTTTTTTACTCATAATTCAAAGTTATAGCCGATGTCATGCAAATGGCTAGCTACATGGTTTCCTTTATATGGTCTCCTAGTTCCAGAGCCAAAGAGAATGCATGCATTCATGCCATGGCAGGAGAAGCCTCATCCAGTAGCTGGTGGGAGATCCCTGCCACCTCTGTCTCCACTCACGACTCCATCAACAAATGGCCGCCTCCGAGCAGCAGATACAGTTCACCTTACGACGAAGACCCAGCTGCCTCTTCCTTCACCAACATACCGGGCCTCAGCATGAGTTCCTCATCGGCCAATATCTCCAGCGAGCCGGTGCAGAGCCAACTATGGAACCAAGCTTTGTTGTAAGTATAATTAAAGTAGGAGAAGATACAGATGCTTCAAATGATGAGCGACTTGTCTTCCTTTGGAGGACTTGTCTTTAGTTTAAAAAAAAAAACAGGGCTAGATTGAATTGAAGTCTGTTCTGATTTGATCACGATCGAGTAGGCATGTTAGGTCACATATATTTGAACTTTCAGAAACGTCGGAGGCGTCAGAGACACGCCGAACCACCACCATAATGACAGCGAAAGCTTTTTGCAACCATCGAACTCCAAAAGCCTGACAACAGACAGGGTCTACGGCGGTGCTAACGACTACCTGAGCAGTCCACTGTCACTGAGCAGCCTGGAGAAGTTGAGCAGACTCCAGGTTGAGAGATTGAGCAGTAACACATCAGACATGGCTATCAACTGGTCTTTAGCACCTCCAAACCCTCACCTGGACCACCCTCTTTCGCCATCAGTATCAAGCCTTCCTGTCACTTCTTTGCTGGCTGATCAGTACTCTACACTGAACCTTGCTGATGTTAAGCATGATAGATTACGTTCAAGTTACTTGTCATGCAGTTATGACGGCATTAACATTAAAGGAGAGACTAAGGATCAGCATCAGGAGACGAGCATCAATAGCAAGCTGTGTCCAAATGAGTTGCTTTGGACTGGCACCAGAAGTTTGTCAGATGGTATTTCTTTCACTGGTTGTTTGAACAAGCCACCGCTTGAAGGATCGGCTTCATCTGTAAGTCTGATGATTGCTTATTTTCCTTTTTAAGAAATCAAAATGTTGTTTGTGCTTTGCCTTTTTAAATTTATAGAATAGAAGAAATGGGAGAACATTTACTGCCACAAGTGAATGGAAAAGGAAAAGACCTGATGACAGTTCAGAGACACTGCTGATCAAGAAATCCAAGCATGAGAATTCAACGGCTTCATCTGCTAAGGTGCAATAATCCTCCCAACTGATTAATACACAGAAAGAAGGGTTTGTATTCAAGTATTTAAATGCACATGATATACATTAATTCACAGGCACCCAAGATGAAGTTGACAGACAAGATCACAGTGTTGCAACAGCTCGTGTCACCTTTCGGCAAGGTGATTACAATAACTGATCAGTCATCTTTAATTGTTCATATATATGATCGACTGAAAAAGAAAATAAAAAACATGAACATAACCATTCTTATGTTTGATGACAGACTGACACTGCATCAGTGCTCTTTGAGACATATAATTGTATCAAAATTTTGCATGAGCAAGTACAGGTACTTAACTTCTTATACATTACAGATACAACAGCTTCTTTCTTGAAAATGAAGATTTCCTACTGATTACATACCTGTTCTTAAATAACTAATGAGTTCTTGATGTTTCATGCAGTTGCTCAGTGACCCATACATAAAGTCAAGTAGTAGCAAGGTAGTAACGCTGTTTGATACATTATTTTTCTTTTTTAGTTGATTAATACAGTGAAATTATTCCTTGTAGTTACTGTGTTTTTCAGGATCACAATGGTTGGGGAGAGATGGAGAGGAAGGGGATAGCAGACACAAATCTTGATTTGAGAAGTAAAGGGCTCTGCTTAGTTCCTATTTCATGCATTCCGGAAGACCATAAAGAAAATTGTGGGTTAGAATACTGGATGCCAGCTTATAGAACTTGTTTGTACAGATGAACGATCTCTCAAGCTTTCTCCTCCTGATTCCACGTGCAGCATGAACAAAATCTTCCATAATCAAATCTCTTTTCTTAACAGCTACACATTCTTTTATCAATCTTCTCATTATGATGAGGCTGTGTAAGGTTTAATTGCAGGAGCTGCGATCTTTAAGATCCTTTCTTCCTAAATTAACTTTGATTCAAGTGGAAAATAACTCTGAAGCATGTTGTTGAAGAGTGCTAAATGCATGGTCAAATAAAATAATGCAAGCTAGTTAATTTCTAATTGGACAAAAGAATAACTCTTGTACTAATTTGTAATTGGCAATACTGAGGGCTCAGAAGAAAGGAATTAGAGGCTAACCATAAGGAAACAAATCCAATTCAGAAATGTTTATATACACAAAATGAGTGAGTAAAATTAAAATAGCAGTCATTGAAAGGATTTATCATATTTGAAGCCAAAGCTTTGCTGAAACCACTTAACATGAATTTGGAGCCCTGCATCTCTCAATGCATACAGAGCTGATTCATGCAGTCTCTCATCCATACCAATCCCTTCTTCATGTATCTCCTTGAGGAGGTTAATCAGCTCATCGAGCATGCTTCCCTTTGAGAACACCCCCACCATTATCCCAGCTAATGCCCTATCCACCTTCCCCCCTTCCCTCTTAAACTCTGCAAAAAATTTCACACAGTCATCGAGTCTTTTTGCTTTGCTGTAAGCACCAATGATGCTCGTGTAGCTGATCTTGTCTGGTGCAATCTTTCTCCGTATCATCTCCTTCCAAAGTTTCTCCACTTGCCTCAAGTTCATGAGCTTGCCATGGATGTGTAGGAGGGAGTTGTATACCCAGACATTTGGCTTGCAGCCCTTCACCTTCATCTGTGTGAGCAGCCTCATTGCTTCCCTAACTTTACCAAGCTTACCATACATCGAGATCATGTTTGAGTATGCGACGACGCATTTATCGTAGCCTTTCTCTATCATTTTGGAAAATGCAGCCTCGGCCATCTTTGATAGCCCCAACCGGCAGTAGACGTTGATGATAGAAGCGTATGTTACTTGCCCTGGATCACATCCTAGAGATAGAAGTTGCTCGTATGCCGCCACAGCCGATCTGGACCCTTTTTTCGTCGCGAATCCATTGATGATTGTGCAAAGTATACAATCTGATACATGAATTTTCAAATCTCTCATGTTCTGCACGACCATGAGAGTCTTCTCCAGCTGCCCCAAGTCGACATACATCAACACCAGATTCATAAAGACGGCCTTGTCTCTCACCAAGCCCTTTTTGGTCGCTTCTCGGAAAAGATCTTCAGCTATTTCGGCCTCTCTAATCCCTGCAAATGAGCTCACCAGCGAGGCATACATTGCAGCATTGGGAGGCATTCCCTTTGCTTCCATTTCCCTGAAATATCTGAGCGCTTCGAAGGCTCTTCCCGACTTCCCCAGAGACTCACACAAGATCGAGTATATCTCAGCAGAGTCAGCAGCCAAAGTTCCAGACTTTTTCGACTGGTATTCTAGAAACAGAGCAACCACCTTTTCTGTCTCCCCCAATTCTTGAAACGATCGGAGAATCCAGCGGTAGCAGTTAGCATCCGGAGAAAGGCCGACCGAAATCATCTGATCAAAAACCGAAACCGTACATCTGTACATGTGGAGCTGGTTGTAGCTGCGCATTGCTGAACTGAAAGCGGAGACAGCAGCAGAAGCGCTGGCTTTGTCGGATTCAAGAATTCGAAGCAACGACTCTACCAGCTTGAACTTTCTTGCTCTGATGCAGCTACGCACCAATCTAGCGCAGGTAGATTCGTCTGGGTGCACATGGAGGCTCCCCAAGTCATCGATGAGCACCGAGATGGAATTCCAGCGCCTGGACTTGACCAAGCTCCCGAATAGAATCCTGAGCGTCGTTTTATCAGGTCGAAAAGATGGACGTGTTCTTGCCTTTTGATAATACTGAAAAGCGAGAGCTTCGGTCTGGGGATTCTTGCAGATTCCCTGGATGAATTCGTCTGTGATCTCGAAGTCGGAAATGGATAAAGGGATTGGAACGGATTGGAGGTCATTGGAGGCATCTTGAAGCAGGGGAGGGCTGGATTTGGAGAAGTTGGAGATCACCACTCCTCCCTGTTTCCTACAAGAGATGACGAAGGCTGTGGAAATCAAATAGAGGGAGGAGGAGAAGGACTCGGATTGGGGGAGGAGGGTTAATTTAGTTCTCGGAGGGAGAGAGGGAGACCAGTGGAGGAGCTGCTCCATTTGGCCATCGTCGGAAGAAAGGAAGATATTGGCTCATATATTTCCTTAGCCATTTGTGGATGCTGTAGGGCGCTCCGAGCCAATAGGAAGAAGACGCGTGGACGATAAGCTCCAGGTAAGATTTTGGAAGATTTAGTGAGCGTGGCGCCGGCGCGGAGCTGCGTTCATTCCCGCAATTACTTGAATGTCAAATATCTACATTTACCTCCCTCCATATCCGTGGGCCGACTCTAGGGGGCCGTTAATGCGACGGTTCCATTTTTTTTTTAATGTCAAATATCTACATCTTTTGGACCATTAAACAATACTTACCCAATTACATATGGCGCTGGGCTGAGTATCCATGTTAATTCGTTCATTCTTAAGTCTGGAGATAAATAACGAATGACTAATAGTGATTAGTATAAATGGTTAAGACATGAAAAATGTATATAACCGGATTAAGTATCCAGTTGAAATAGTAAATAGATGAAATTTTATTATTTAAAGTAGTAAGATCAAACTTGGTGGGGTGTCGTATAATTTATACATATTGTTTAATTTCTCTATTGAAGCTAAGGTTTAAATTCGATACATCCAAGTATATTCTTCTCATATATTTTGACAATTTATATTAATGGCTAGTAGTTATTCGTGATTTAACTCTTCCGTATTGATTAAAAACGAATTGGCAGGGACGCTCGAGACAAACGAATAACCTTTTACCACATCTATTGATCGGACCAATGAAGCACGGGGTGCTTTTTACCGTTATAAATAAAAAAAATATTTTATTATGGAACAGCTCTTCCATATCAATATATTCTGTATAAAAAAAATAAAAAATAATGATACTAAATAATTTATAAAAAAAAAATAAAAATAATTCATAAATGTATTATTATTAGTAGCAGCTTGTTTGGTGTTTTAAGTTTGGCTTGCATTTTGTGCAATCCTTCTTTTTTTTTTCCTAATAAAAAGTCATATCTCATCTGCACAGTCAATTTGTAAATTTAGCAAAAGAAGGAATGAGCAAGAATTAGGGAACTAATGAAACTAAGATATTTGATGGGTATAATTCACATGAACAAACATGACCATCCATGTTCGGAAGTTAAATGAATGGATTCTTCTTCCAAACATTATTCATTCTAAAAGACAATTAAAAGCTTCCCTATGACTTTTCTTCTGATTTACCTATCAAATAAATCTAAAATACAATTTATGCACATCAAAAAATCAACTTTTAAAATATTTATCTCATTTGGACTTCGAATCTTAATCATTTTATTATTTCTGAACACTTTTTTGAAAAATAATAATAATAATAGCTTCATTTCAGAAAAAGGATCATGATTCCAGTTAGCAAAACAATGAGAAGCTGTCAGAATTTACAATGAGCACTCAGAGAGAGAGAAAAAAAAGAGTTACCCTTTACATCATAGAAGCAACAAAATCTTCTCCTTCGGCAAGTGCGGATTAAGTCTTTGATTCAAACAATGAACTAAAAGCACCAACCCCGGCAATAAAATTTGGAAGGAATCCGACCAGTTCTTCTAATGTAATCTGCTTGCAGCGCAGTTTTAGCAGCTTGTTGATTTCTTTTGGCTTCTGCTACAGCACGTTTATCTTCAGCTTTGTGTCTCACAGACGCAAGCTGGTTCATCAATCTCTCGTGTGAGGATGCCCTCATTCTTTCTACCTTAACCTGCAACAAAGAGAGCATCAAATGACCAAAGCAAAAGAATAAAAAGTTGAGTTCTTGAACAGATCATTGGCATGTGATAAGATATAATAAAACTGTAATTTGCAAGATGAATGTAGTCGGTGAATAAATCTGCAACTTTAATGAGCTGTCATTTAACTATTGTGATTGGTGATCAAGAACGAGAATAACATCGTGGATTCTTTCATGAATCCTATGTGTGACATTTTCTCATCGGAACTATGTTGCTATATCTGCTATATTTTCAAAGTTGCCTATGACATTTTCTTATCTGAACCATGAAGGCTCACAGATGTACACCTTTCTCACAGTATGTTATTTAAATTTCAAGCTGCAAAAGTGCTCTTGCTTCAAGCCTTGTATTCTCACTAGAGCATCAAAGTTGCACTTGTATAATTAATTTCCAATATCAGCATCCGCGCATTGAATATGAATAGCTATTTCACCAAAGCATGAAAAGAAAGACGGTTATCATATTTCTCCATGATATTAGAAGTCCGCAAGCCAAAAGCAAAAAATGATTAAATAATTCCACTACAATTAGAAGTATAATTGGACATTAAGGATAAGAATCCTACAAAACAGAAGTGTAGTAATTCCATCTTTGATTGCTTAGTGGTTCTATGATACTTCTAAATACTATACTAATAAACTGATCAAATGCTGGTTGAGAAAAAATCTTGAGCGTACCAGCAATGTGACGGCTTGCAAACAACTTTTGTCAAAAAAGAAAAATACAATGCATGATCTAGTAATACATAGCCAAATCTTATCTCGGTGGTAACTGAAAATCGTAATAGTACTTTCCTTTTCCTATGAAGTACCTAGTTGTCATCAAACAACAGAACGGATCTCTGGAACATGACTCAATGATATATAAGAAACTATGAATCCAACACTGTAGGAAACCATAGTATACCTCAATTTTCCTCAATTCAGCTTCTATTGTTGCTTTCTGATGATTTTCCCATGCCATGATTTTGATCTCTTCTTGTTTAAACCTGAGGAAATATAATTTTACATAGAACGTTCTGAAAGTAGCTTTATTTAAATACTAAATGTATCAAAACTCAGCTAACTTATTTAGCAACTAAAGAAGAGAAAACCTAAGAAACAGCATGAAATTTACAATTCCAGTAGTACCTAGCAAGATACTTGGTCTTTTCTGCTTCCTCCCATGCTGCTGCACGAGCTTCAATGACACCTCTAGCTGAATGGTCCTTTGACACCATATTAGTCGAAGTAGATGCATAAAGTTCCTCGTCTTCCTTGCTAGCCCATGCTGTTATGTTTGTCTTACCCAATTGCTGGCCTAGCACCATTATCTCCCTACGAGTTTTCCTGTGCTGTTCCTTGACACTCAATTCCTGATGATGAATTGTGTCTGTCTGAGTTGAATCCGGAGCTGATCTTTGTGGCGTTGATGGCAGGGACAAAGGTGGGCTACTAAGCGGTGAGGTTGCCCTAATGGGGGTTCCTGTTCGAGAAGGCTCTTGGCTTGCAATAGGAGTCATTTCTGTACCCATATCTCTCATGGATACAGCCCTGATAGTAGGCACCGGTGTCATAAAAGTTGTAGCACTTTGAGTAGAGGATGAATCATGCCAACTAAAATTTACTGCAAAATGTTACAGATACTATAATTTTCCGAGAGTGGCAATTGAATCAATGAAAAATGAGCACAGATAGCTAAATAAGGTACAGAAGAATATGCAATAACTTGAGTCAAAATCAATCCTTCTCTAAAAGGAAGCAACTTTAATCCCTTGGAAGAGAAGGCAATGCTTAAAAGATATCATTCACTATATTAGACTCTACAGTTGCTCTTCAAGCATTAATAGTAGTTTTTTTTTTTAATTTCAAAGAAACATTTTAGAAGAGAAAAATTTATAACAGTGCATAAAGCTACCATCTCAGATACCAATTATAAAGAATGTCAAGTAACCAATATCCAAGGGTAGAAAATCACCGTGTTTCATCATTTCAATTTTGAAATGCATGGTATCTCAATAGAAACCCATAGAGATAAACAACCTTGACGTAAATATCAGTTGTTTAAGATCTAATTTGACAAGAAAAATTGTATAATCATTTAATTGGCAGTTAAAGAAAACAAATGCTGATGAACTCAGATTAGACGATCTAGTCCATCATTATCCTGCATTGACTCAGTTGTCAAATCATTGGAACAGACAAGAAGTTCTTAGATTGAGGCATGCTTACGACTATATCATAACCGTATCCCAGGAATGTAAAAACAGAAATTCACTGTTCGGTTACTGATGTTGGATCCTGAAGTAATTCAATCACAAGGAACAGTATGATATGTTGATAAAGAACCAAATTTTTAGAGAAGAACACATGAAGACAACAGCCGAGGAAGCAGCCGACTTAATTGTAAAGAGAAGAAATTGAGAAAATGATTCAGAGTAAATGAATATTACCATCTGAATCGACCAATGGATTCTCGAGAACAGCAGCAGGTTTAGCCCCCGAATCTGGAGCAGGATGATGCTCAGCCAACCAAATCATACTCTTCGCAGCGCCCATTTCTTTCTTCGCCTGGCTTACATCCACTCTCTTGGTGTCTACTTCCTCCACCACATCCAGAGCAGCCTTGGCCGCGGTCTGTCGATTCGCGTATCCCACGAAGTCTCCCTTCTTCGCCTGACCTCCTCCTCCGCCCCTGTTCCCCCCACGGTTCGACGTCGGGCTTGCAATCCACTTATGCGCATCGTCCCACTTCGACGGCGCCGTCTTCGAGAAAAGAGGCACCAGCGCCGCCGTCGCCGTCGCCCGGTGATGTGGTATCCGCTCTGCCTTCTGGAACTCGAATCCGGCGGAACCGCTGTCCGATTCGGTGGAGTCCTCTTCTTGTGCTCTAGTCCTGCCTATGCCCATCGCCTGATCTTTTGATCTGAACCCTATTTCCATCAATGAGAAGCATTCTACATCCTTGCAACTATTCGCCGCGCTTGGCCCTGCAAGATCCCAGTGCACATCTCTTCAAATAAAGTGGGGGAAAAACTTATTTTTTTATTTCAGATATTAAAAAAAACGATTTTTTTTTTTTACTTCCGCTTTCAAGCTTCGAGATTTCCGATCTTGACGAAGCCTTCGATTCGAGCCCCTCCTCTTCCTTTCTCCTCCTCTCCGCTCCAAGCAGCATTGCCCGAAGCTTCTTGGGAGACAACCCGCTTCCCTAAACCACAAAACCAATTTTGACCCTAAAAATGCTGCCGGATCCCCGTCACAGCGTCCCAAACATAGGTATTCGTATCATTTAATCTAAAACCCCATCTCTGGTCTTTTCGGGCTCGAAATTATAATAGGAAAAGACGTCGAATCGGAGCGCAGGCAGGCAACCGCAAGCGGACGAAACCTATCTGCATCGAAACCGATGCGAGCAGTGACTCATGTCGCAGCTTTTGGTTGCCAATCTCAGACACCAGTCCTTTGAGCTCAGAGGGAGATAAATGGAGATGAAAAGAGCAGAAAATTACCAGCGCGGACAAGGGCTTATGGTTATGGATTCGTTCGTACTCCATGGATTCAGAGATTGGGGAGCCCAACTGCGCAACCGAGGGAGAAGGAGTAGCAGGGCACTGCCGTATGCTGCTCATGCAACGGACGAGATCACGTGAGTGAAGCTATTCCATTACAAAGAACAGGACTTGGGAGTTGGAAATTATTGCCATTGATGATGTTGATCTGTTGGTTGAACTCTGAAATATCAAAACTTTAGTAACAATTGTCTCCTCCTCTCTTTTTTATTATTATTATTATTATAAATATTAGCTTCCAAAATTTCACCATTTTCCTCTAAAAATTATTTGTCATGGAAGTTATTTTTTATCCTCCTTGTTTCTTAACATATTATATAATGTTTTACATTAATATTTTTTTTTACTAAAAACATATTTGGTTGAAAATTGTATTTGGTAAAATAGTTTTTAACTATGTACTTAGCATTCGTTTTCTGCTTTTAACTTTTAAGAGTATTTAATAACAAAAACAAGTAATGTGATTTCAGCAAAAAGAAATAAGTAAATTGCCTAATTTTAATTAATGTGCTCTGTGCATTTTCTTTGATTGACAGCGATTCTTAATTAATGTGCTCTGTGTAATAATTAATGAATCCAGAGACCTTAAAATAACTGAAGCCCTGCCTTGATGAATTATTAATTATATTTAATTCTCATAAAACTGCAATATCTAAAAACAACA
>JBAMIB010000078.1:164596-187574 GCA_037177415.1 Kaempferia rotunda | reverse complement strand
GATAACTGGACAGATCAGGAAACTTTGCTGTTGCTCGAGGCCATGGAGAAATATAATGACAACTGGAATGAAATTGCAGAATACATTGGTTCCAAGTCTAAGGCACAATGTATTTTGCATTTTCTTCGTCTTCCAATGGAAAATGGCCTACTGGAAAGTATTGAACTTCAACATTTTCCTACTTCATCTGAATCTGTTGATAGACAAGATGATTTTATTTTATCTTCAAATTCTAATGGTAAAATTGCAGGTAACCATATCAAAACTTGTTAATTTTAACTTAGCTCCGGTTAATATTTTTCTAAATATGTTTGTTATAATATAATTAGGCAATCAAGACCTTGGCAGTGCCAACTCACTTCCATTTATTAATTCTTCCAATCCAGTCATGTCTCTGGTTAGTAATTTCTATGCATCCTTGGGTTTTCCTTTCATTGCAAAGACAATGAACATAGTTCATGATTGTAAGAAAATAACTAAATTCATGAATATGCTCATGATACACTAACTGAAGTTCTATCTATCTACAAGCTCATGAGTAGACCTGATATCGGCTTAAAATTTGTAGATTTTTAATTATTCTGGTCTTCTATGCACAAAAGTTTAAGCATGAAAATTTATAGATTTTTAATTATCCTGATCTTCTATGCTCAAAAGTTAAGCACCCTATCCTTTGTTTTGCATTTTGACATGGAAGGAACATCATATTGGACAAAAGTCAGAATAGTCGGTTCAAAATGTATTTAGCAATTGACCAAATCTTTGCACTGAAAGTTCATTGATCTTTCTATATGTAGTTCTTGGTTGTTTGATGAAAGTTTCTAATGCTTTAATATTATTAAAAAATCTTATTGTTCTGAAAATTTGTAGGTAGCCTTCTTAACCTCTGCAGTTGGACCAAGAGTTGCTGCAGCATGTGCAAGTGCAGCATTATCTATCTTGACCAGAGATGACTCAAGGTCAGCGCCTCCAGATTCACTTGTTAAGGACATTGTTAGTAAATTTTTGTCATGCAGCATCTACTATTGCATTCATTTTTATTTTATCTTTCATCTTTAATTGTATAGCATACTAGACGTAGGCATATATATTTTGAAATACTATTTCTTCTGTATCCACAGCATAGTCTGTTATTTTAGTTTTATGAATCTGTGAACCATATTACACTTTTTTTTTCATCTTTAAAGGAATGGATCTGAGAATTCACATGCTGATGTTGATACTCATGCACCACATGCAAGCTTCAGTAATCAGAAAGGTATGTAACTGATAATTTTCTGGTTTAACTTGTGTAATTGATTAATTGTCAATTGTTATGCTCACATTTCATTTACTGGCAGATGGAACTGTAGAAGATCAATTGTCACATGCTAAAAATGGTTCTACTTTGCTTTCCTCTGAACTTGTAGAACATGCTGCAATGGCTGGCCTATCTGCAGCTGCAATGAAAGCAAAATTATTTGCAGATCAAGAGGAACGTGAAATTCAGAGATTGGTTGCTACTATCATAAATCATCAGGTTAAATTTCCACTTGTTTTTCCTTAGGAATTGTAGCAGTACACATTTGTTAGTTCTGACACTTTTTTTAGCTCTTAGGAGGATTTGATGATATAATAAGTAGAAGGGTTAGTTACATGTAGGTCCTTAAACCTATACATTATTTTAGGTCCGCCAACCTTTTTCAATTAGCTCATTCTTGAACGTCTGTGATGGTTGATTTGGTCCTGAGTGGTCATCCGGGTGTGTTAATTATGGCTTGTTTACTACTGATAGGAGGTTCATTTAAGGTTATAGACTTGGGCTGGGGATAATCTATTTTACTGTCAAAACAGATTGGAAAGCTATGACACTCAGTATACTGGACCAATGGATGTGCATTGTTACAGTTAAATGGCTATTTATATTGCAAATAAGGTATTCACACATCCAAGTTGATTGATGATCTGTCCAAGAAAATCAGCACTGAATATATTTCTTTTGAATAATTTTTTATATTAACCAATTCACTTAGTGAAATTCAGTATGTGGCAAGCTGGAAATAGTGGATATTCGTGCTTTAGAGTAGTGTTAAAAGTTATGGTTTATTCCCACGTGGCTATATTTGGGTTGTTAAGGACGAATTATAAATACATATGGCTCGGATTCAGCTAAAAGAAAAGGATTTTTCAACGTTGCCCAATACCTTGGGTCAATCCTGAGTTTATCTAGGCTTGTTTTTTAATTGCTTAGCGAGCCAAAGGTTTAAAAAGAAACACATCCGTACCTGAAACATAACAATTTACTTTTTAAGCTCAATAACACGTTGGTACCATGAATGAATTCAAACTTGATTGTGAGCATATGAACATGCTTATATAAACAACTCATGGTCATACTCATCTATAAGCATGAATGTGCGAAATGTATTAGACTATACATGCAATTTTGGGTTTCAAGCAATTTCATAGACTCCACAAAACACAGACATGAAATATGGTTTTGATAGACCATTAGTTGCTGGTTGTTTGATCAGTTCGATCCAAGGGGGCTTCAATTTATTTCAGCTTACATAGTCATATATAGCTGTTTGATCCTTTGGGTTTTCACAGTTTAATAACCTTTCGAGGAGCTCCTTAAAAGTTAAGCATTAATCTAAATTTTGAAATAAGTTTGACTGTTTGAGCTGAAGCTTGATCAGATTTCTTGATGAAACTTGAGTTAACAATGTATACTTGGATGGTTACCATGCTGGCATTTTTGTGCTATAATTAACACATTCGATTTTTTGTTGCTGAATGCCAATTAGCTTAATTCTTCTACTTATTTCCACTGCTATGGTACCGTGTCACAAAAATATACAATTAATGGTAGAAATATTTCTAACAAAAGGATGTGCACAACTTGGTATTGTCTAAACATTGTTCATGAAATAACAATATATTTGGTGAATATGCTCTAAATGATGAATCTCTTAACCCATATATTTGTTGGTAAGGGTGGCAACATGTAAGGTACCTGTAAATTGTTTACTACTCTCATCCATACCTAGTACATGATCCAAACACAGTACCTATTCCATGTATGTGATGGGTCCTCACTATTCTATCCACACCACCATGGTCCCATCACTATCTGTGGACACCCAAACGAAACTGAACAGTGAACACTATCCCATTTAACATATCTTGATAGAAGTTAGTAACATTTATTTATTTTTAAATAAAATATGTTTAAAAGTATGTAAATCAAGTTCTAATAATGATATGCAAATTAAGATCATAATATCTCGCAAGTTAAATCATAAATATTGCAATTTATATAAATATATAATATCTATATATGGGTATCCATATCTGAGTTTGCTATCTCAAACCCATCCTGCACACACATGTACAGTTGCCCATCTAACAGATGCCCCAACCAGATTAAACTTGTTGGATGGTTACGCATGCCTGGATAAACCCACTCACCTTATTTCTCTCTTATTTGTTGGGACTGCTATGGAGAATTGCAACTTTTAAATGTCCAATTTGATTGAGACATAGTACATCATCAACCTTAGTTATCTGCATCTTACTAATAATGAGTTCCATGATTGTTGCTTTTCCCCTTGAATATAATGCATAATGGCACTAATCCTGTGTCTAGTTGGCCTCGTGCTGAAAATATTGTTTTTTGTTTTGTTTGCAGCTGAAGAGGTTGGAGCTGAAGCTGAAGCAGTTTGCGGAGCTAGAAACTCTATTGCTCAAGGAATGCGAACAGGCAGAGAGGATGAGACAACGGCTCTCAGCCGAGCGCATTCGAATGATGACCTCCCGATTTGGAGCCTCACCAAACAGCGTACCATCATCTGGGGAAGCGGCACCAGCAGGCCCTGCAGCAGCTGCTGCAGCCATGGTCGCTAATCCAATACCTGGCCAGACACCCATGGTCGCGTCAGCGACTGGACAAGCTTCCTTTGGCAACAATCTTAATCCCAGCCATCGGCAGATGCCATTGATGCAACGCCAGCAAATGTTTGGTTTGGGGCCCCGGTTACCGTTATCTGCTATCCACCCAGCTCCTGCCTCTCAGAATGCTGGGTTCAGCTCCGCGATACCAAACAGTTCCACGCCTAACCATCATCCATTGTCAAGATCATCGTCGTCGGGGAATACTCGAATATAGTCACCAGAGAATTTGTGTTTATTGGTGATATGTTGCATGGCTTCTGAGCTTAGTTTTACTAATATTTTGTTGCAATTGTTAGAGAAATCTCAGTGTAATTGCCTGCTTATTGGTCTCTTCTTTCTTTTTCTCAGCTATTTAACGAGTACACGATTTCTCGGGGTGTTTTTTTTTGTTACTGTTTTGATTTTGATTTTTTTATTTTTAATTTAGATGTTTAGATTGTCTAATTAATTGTGGACGTAAGTGATTTTTTTCTTTAATTCGTCTATCTGATAAATTTAAAGTACAGGCTTATAGATTTATTTTTTAAAATATTTATCCTTATTGAATTTTGAATATTTGTTTATTTTAAAAAATATTTTATTATTATATCATGAGGATTTATTTTGGCTTTTCTTGGGCATGCCCTGTTAAATTATTCCTCATCGGTCCGTCAATTAGGATACTACAAGGTCTTTTTTATATGAGCTAGATTAAAATACCCGTCTACTCACGATATTTAAGTTTCTAGGAACGCATTAGTCTAATGCGAAAAGGTTGCATTTAAAAAAATTAATCAGATCGTGTAACATTAAATCTAAGATAATCAGTTTAATTTAAAAAAAAAATTCATCGACCATTAAAAAAAAATTAATTATATCATGTAATGCCAAATCTTGGAAGATATCATCGACCATTAAAAAAAATTAATTATATCAGATAATGTCAAATCTTAAATAGAAGTTGATCTAAAACAGTTTAACTAATAGATGATTCACTACAATTACTTTTCAATTCATCTCAATAGAAATTAGATGCCATGGATTGAGACGGTCATCCGCATTAGTATTTGCGTTGAACATATAGTGCCAAAGGTTACACTAGCAAAAGTAAAAATTCATAGAAAAATATCTACCGATTTAAATATTCATCTAAATCACTCATTCGTGAAATTTTTGATAATAAAAGTTTGTATACACTTGAATTTTCTGATAATCACCCATTCATTATCCATAATTTTTTTGGAAGAATTTGCACTGTCAAAATATTGATATATAACCTACCTGTTCATTAAAAGAGTACAATCAATCATTTTTTTAATGACATAATTAATATTAATAATTGCATTAGTTAAAACTCACATAAAAATATTATATAAATTTTATAAAATCCACACTCGTTATCAGGTCGAAAGTTCATGTTAAATTCGTTAAAAATTCGAGCGACAATTAGTGATCATCTCCAATTGAGCGACCAAATTAATGCTGACTATGGCTAGCAATAATGGATACTGCTTCATACTCCTACTCGATGATGATGGAACGAGAAACATCTTGTTCCAAACAAGCAACTGCTCTTTTCCTCCCCCGTTTTCCACCGTTGGCAGATGTATCTTCCCCAGCACACAATTCAACAGCACCCTTGTGAGAAGGTAACTCGCCGATGAAGAGCACATTCTGCGCCCAGCCGGCGTATTCACCAAACTTGGCCACAAACGCCTCAGAGATGGACTTATGCTGCTTAGGACTCAACCGCGTGCCAGCAAGCTCTGGCATTAAGTATTTGGTTGCAATCTGCATACACAAGTACACAACATCGTTAAAGATAGGGACCAACTCTCATCCCATTTGAAAGTCCAAGAACAAATTCAATCTAACGTAAAATGTCAAAGTGATATTGTAAGACCTCTATTTTGGAGATTTGATTCTGCTCATTTCTTATGCTCAAGATCATGGTATGTTGTTATGATCTCGAGTGAGATCGGTATTGACATGTTGTTTGGGTGGTTGATTGATCTATCGCCAGCCCCTCGGAACAAATGTGGCTCAACAAATAATGAGGAAAAAAAAATCCAAGTCTCCCTCACCAAGAAATGGCAAAATACTATATTGCTAGTTAGCTGAAATTGATAGAGCTGAAAATTGAATCATAAGTATCAGTTACACATTCATATAGAGTATCCTTTACATAACCTAGGGATGGACTGTGAGAGACACCTGGGATGAGCGTAATCACCTTGTGCTACAATCTAGATAATATGTCTACTTAAGAGGGACAATATTGCTACATAAATCTGCTTACTAATACATTTCCTACTTTTTCTACAGAAATTGTAAGAGGATTTATCATCTAGATGACAATGGTAGCGCTAAATCTAACATTGTTGGATTTCGCATTCCTTTCTCAATTATGGTCAAGGCTCTGGTAAAACATAGGACATAATTAAATCTATAATAAAATGCACAAAAACCAAACCTGCCAAACATGAGTGTCGACAGGAATCGCATGGTGTTGATCCAAGGAGAAAAGTGCAATGCAAGCAGCAACCTTAGGTCCCACCCCTGGCAGAATACAGAGAGCATCAATCACCTCTTCAAGCTCCAGACGACGAAGAGAGGCAAGCCACTTGGCACCTCCGCAAGGTTTTCCTTGCAAAATCTTAACTGCACCTACAATGTATTTTGCCCTGCTTGCAAGTCAAGGAATTCTTAAAGCACGCACAAATTTAACTAAAGAATAAGGATGCAGATTAGCATTGACTTTTATCCATCAATTAAGCATACAAGAGGAAGAGTCAGGGAAAGCAAAGTAAATGGAGACCACCCAAAAATACATGAGAACAAGATCACTAATCAACAACCTCAAAAAGACCAATTTAATGTCTATGTAGATAATACCAAGAAGTTAATGATAACAAATATGGAAGCTAGTTTTACTTTCTAATGATCCTACTTCTATTCCAAACTTGAATGAAAAACTGTTCCAATGGAATTTCAAGCAAAGTCACACTTCCAACCAACTTGTGAGATTGTTGGATTTGCAACTAATGACCTCTGCTTTATATTTCCACGCATTGCAAACATTTATTAATCAACAAAGTAAGTCCTAGCACCTGATCCAATTTTGTATTTGATGAAGATCCATGATCTACGCCTCTATTAGAAGAATCATTGGGCATTACACCATATTGCAATTTGCCACAGAGATAAAATCTAAGTAACATCATAGAGCATTTATGAGGCCAGAAAATCCTACCTAAAAATGAACAAAAAAGAAGGCATCTGTTAGCTTGGAGAGTCAACACACCCAGTTAGAACCCCACAGATCAGGGGCTCAGTCATCTATATACATAATCCAGTCATAACCTTTATAGAGTAGTTTTTTTTTTTCAAATAAAAAAAAAGCTGGAAAGGTATAGATAAAATATAAAAACACAGAGATTATTTCAGAAACACTTATAGTAAAAACTAATATCTTATTAGAATTCATAAAATACGCATGAAGTCGAGCAACACATTGTACCAAATATTATTGAGATGCTATAAGATCTTATTGTAGAATCCATAAACATTCTAGCTAAAAGGTTAACGATATGCCCGCATATACTTTTGTTCTTTAGTAAGACCTCATGCTTCTCTTCAAAATACTCACTATAAGAATCCACTGTAAAACATAAAACCCCAGAAAAATCATTAACATACATATGGGCTTCCTTATCTACACAATTTGAATTGCTACTTTGTAAGACCACTACAGTGATCAATTCAGATCACCGCTTCTCGTTTTTCAGTCAACTCGTTCAGGCCAAGAAACGGTTAAACAAATATTACAATTTGTCAAGGTTCATATATCACACCATTCAGGAGATTGTAAAATAACTTATTTTCATTGAAGAAAAAATCAGCATTTTTCTGCATGGATCTGGACCCTTCACCATTTACCAAACATATATGGTAAAAGAAACCTCGCTAAGCCATATGGTTTCAGTTCCTATTGCACTTTTTTAGAATGCTGTTTTTTTTTTTTTTGCATCATTTGCTGGTTTATCAGACCCAATAAAACATTGAGCTTTTGATTCTTCAGCTTTGTATCCCAAACACTACTTAGAAACTATTCTTCTTGCTTAACTTATTCCTAGTACTGAATCCTATGCTAACATCGCAGAAAATATGTTTTCAAATATTTCTCTATTGATCATGCTCTGCCAAGTGACAACCAGCCAAAACAACATGCTGTAGTAACTATGTGGAACAAACCTGTAACCAAATCCAGCTTCTCGGAGCTGATGCTCTGTGACTAGAGATAGCCTCTCAAGCGATGGGAATTCGTGGAAATCAAATCCTCCGACCGTCCCGAGGTACTCCCCATATGACGAGAGGACGCCGACCATCTTCTCAATGCGGCCGATGTTGTTGTTAGAGGAGCAGAGGAACTGGAAGACGCACTCCACCGGGTCTTGACGGAGGATGCGGGCGCCACCGTCCAACCGGCTCGCGAGCTCAGCAAAGCGAGCATCGGCAAGGGAAAAACGGTCCCAGAGGTCCCCGAGAGGCACGCCAACGTTGAGGAAGTCGGAAAGGACGGACCGGGCGGATGAGGAGTCGGAGCTTCCGGGATTATGGAGGATAAAGGCGACGCGGCCGGCGGGGTCGCTCTCGAGGTGCTGGAGGGAAAAAAGGTGCGGACCTACGACGCCTGTGTAGCGTGAGGAACCGGTGCGACGCCAACGGAAGGTCTGTCCAGTGGGAAGGGTTACGGATAGGGAAAGCTCGGAGCGGGGTAGCGGGAGCAGCTCCCAATCGGCGGAGGCAGCGGCGGAAAGATGAGCGGCGAGCGATCGCTGGGGCTTGAGCGCTGCGGGGGCGGTGAGAGAAGACCTCTCTTTAAAAGGAGGAGAAGGCGGAGCAGGAGGAGGGGTGGAGGGTGGCGTCGGCGTTGTCCTCCGCGCTTTCCTCATGATTCCGGCGAGGGTGGCTAGGGAATTGGGGAACGACAGAGAGTACTCAAAGGAGCGGGGCGGTGTCATTCCTAGCATTCACCGCGTGTGACAGTATCCTCAGAAAAAGCCGTAAAAGCAGAATAATTTAAAAGCATTATTATTTGAGGTTTTTATCAAAATGCACCTTACTTCTAAATTTACCAAAGAGTAAAGGAAAAAAATAAATAAAATTTTCCTTTTACCCCTCCCACCAACAGCCGATGATGGACATGATATGATAAAATATCAAGCTCTACACCATCTTAGTATTTTATCAGGTTCATGTTGGACCAAATATGATAAAATATCAGGCCCACGTTGAACCTGATATGATAAAACATCAGGCCCAACGTGGGATTGATATTTTATCAGATTCACATTGGGTCTGATATGAACATATCAGACTCACATTGGCCTGATATGATAAAATATCAAGCCAAACGTGTGACTGATGTTTTATCAGGTCCACGTTGGCCATGATATAATAAAATGTTAGACCTAACGTGAGACTGATATTTTATTAGGTCCACATTTGGCTTGATATGAAAATATCATGTCCACATTGGGCTTGAAATGATAAAATATCAGACCCAATGTGGGAATGATATTTTATCATTGGGTCTGATACGAAAATATCATGTTCACATTGAGCCTAATATAATAAAATATCAGGCCCAACGTATGTCTGACATGAAAATATCAGGCCCAACATGGGCTGCACAAATATAACTTTAGTTGCGGGAGGGGTAAAAGGGAAATTTTATATTTTTATTTGCGCCCTTTGATAAATTTAAAAGTAGTGTACGCCTTTTAGTAAATACAATATCCAAAAACATCTTTTGGTAAAAGCCTATTATTATTTTAAACTATGTGGAAAATTTTAAACTTTCAATATTATGATTTTAAAATATTTTCACAGTTTGTTCTTCAAACAAATGACACACAAACTATGTGGTCTCAACTTCTTTAGGTCTCCACATTGTCTTCTCGACGCACAAGAATCCTTCCTTTAAAGAAGTAGTCATTTTGACTACTTTATAGTTGAGTGATCTGGCCATGATCTCAACCTCACCAATTACCTCTGCGGTGTCTCTTACAATGAGCTTGCCTTGTGGCCTCAGCATGCGATCCACTTCAGATATAACCGGCAATAACTTGCACCTTGATATATACACGTACGAGAGGTAATTAATTAATGAAAAGGGGTTGCTGAACTAATTAAAGAACAAATTAATTAACTTGTTAATTAATTACCTCTTCTTCACTCTGGAGAATAGATGATCCGCATGGAGCAGATCATAAGATCTCGGGTAGGTGCTGAAAGATTCACACCAATCATGATAAATCCCGAAGAGTCCACGCTCGTATATGATCGGAAGAGTGTCCAGTGAATCGATGGGGACGACATTCATGACCCAAGCATTCACTTCTTCTTTTACCTCTTGCAGAGCTGCAGCAAACCTGCCACAAGATCGATGATGTTCATATGCATCAGTTTATACGTGCTTAATTTAATTTCTCTAGTTTAAGTTTCTAAAAGAAATCAAAATCAATTAGTGTATGTATGTATATACCCTCCGTATACGGCTCTCATGTCCATGACATTCCTGACGATGGACCAGTCAACACCCATTCCCTTCAGATACGAATTCTTCACAACATTTTTCCAATGCTCAGTATCTGCTGTGAAATCCTTGGGAGCAGGTTTCCCGTAAATTCCAACCTGCGAGTCATTCAGCCAGTACGGTGCCTTCTCCAATCTTTGTGGCCATGGCGGCGGCCACCGTGACCCTCGAAGAACAGGATTTACAGGCAGCTTGTGCATGCATGCTTGCAAGGTAATGTTCCTGGACAGGCGAATTAATTAAGAACACTACGTATATACGTCGAACGAACAATGATTGTTAACTTTGAGCATGATCGACGAGGAGTTCAAGATCAAAGAGAAGATGATTGATTAATTACCAGGCTGCATTTGGGTCATCAGAATCTTGACAGAGGGGAGGATTGGTTTGGGTTCTTTTATCGTAGCATTCATTGTTCATAGGCTTTCTATATATCGCCATACCAACTTTGTTGATTCGATCCGTGGTCTTGTTAATCATATCCCAACATATGGACTTTGTCAATTCTGTCATGGCTACAGCAATTTCAAAGAAAACAATTGCATGCATTAGAAAGAATGGTTTAACTCCAATTCTATCAGTCTTCGAGAATTGTTTTTAGAAAGAATGGCAAGAGAAAATTTATATACCTTCCCAGATCTCAACATCTTCAGGAAGATCTTGATAAACTGGCGTAGCAGACCAAACAAAGTAGCCACCAGGGCGCAATAACCGGTTTAACTCCAATAAAAGCTTCCCGCCTGCAACATGTTTTCGACCAGATCATATATGAACTACTGAAAGTAAGCAAGCACTTCCATGATATATATATACCTCGAAAACCTAATTAAGGATCGATTCTTATTTGAATTCAAACAACAGAACTACATGCGTACGTACGTACGTACCTTCTATTTCCCAAGGAACCCTACAGCGAGCGCAATGAACAACGTCAAAGACCATTCCCGGGAAGGGGAGTCGTTTAGTGCCCATGACAGATGATATAGCTGGGATTCCTCTTTCAAGAGCAAACTGCACTTGAGCTTCATGCTCATCTTTGGGGGCAAGTGACATGGTAAGCACATCTCTATCGAACAGAAACCCCCCGAAGCTTGCCACTCCGCAACCAACATCCAATGCCACCCGACTGTGCTTTCCCCAAGCTATGTCAGGTACAGACTATATATAATAATAAACAAGCATGCATGCGTAAATATATACTGAATTATTTATTTATTGTGCATAATATATACGTACGTACGTACCTTCTGAATGAAATCAATATAGTGCAATGCTCCGTTTATGAACTGTGTTCCTCCACCAGGAAAAGTGAGATATTCTCCTGACACTTTAATCCAATTTTGGTGGCCCTTTACTGCTGCTAGTGAGGTATGAGGAACGTTGTGGTACCATATCTGCAGAAATATTAATTACAACTGTGAATTGAAGAGGGACGTTTATTGATATATACGTACGTACCTTGTTCCTGCTATGTGGCCATGGAATTGATTGTTTGTATCGTTCCGGAAGAGGAACAAGGCACGTCGGAGGATCAGCAGGGCAATGCCTTTCTCGATGCTCATAGTGTTTGGTGGTTTTAAGCCTCTTAATGGCTTCCTCATTGTCAAGGCAAGGAATATAGTCAGTTCCAGCAGTAACATTACAGAGTTTCCACCTGTACATGGTCGTCTTGCCTTCTTTCGAAGCTGCTTGCGTTTGTTTCTCATTCTTTGACTCTGCTGCTTGTGTAGACCACGCCCCATTTTGGCTGTTGCTCTCCTTTAGAAGCTCCGACTGATCTCCATTAGGTAACAACACCTCATCAGAAAGGTCACCTTTGTTTTGCAGTTCGGAGGAGGCCTCATTGGACTCTTGTCCACCTTTATGATCAGTTGCTTGTACTCTCTGATCCTTTCCATCCAAGAAAATATCACCCTTCTGTTCGATGCTCTTATTTTGGTGGTCATCTCCTTTCCTTTCATCTGAAATCTGATCATCCGAACTACTACTTTTCCCATTCTTTGCCTGCTTACTCTCGCCGGATTCTTGATAATTCTCTTCTGACCTTATCTCTCGACCACCTTCTTGTGTCTCGCTGCCTTCTTTAATCATTTCCCCGTCATTGTTCTTCACGTCTCTATTGTTTGCAAAATCTGAACTATTCTCTGAGCTTTTATCTTGGTCCGTGGGATCCTGTTCTGCACTTTTCCCCTGCTCCCTCACCTCGGTCGATTGAAAACTCTGTTCCTTGCTCTCGCTTTCTTTAACCATTTCTCCACCCTCGGTTTTTCCATTCTCATCACTGTACGTCTGCTGGGCTGCGTTATTCTTCTCACGATCACTGCCTGTAGCTTCCTGTGCAGCCTCTTCTGCGTTCGCGTCTCCTTCTTTAATGGTTTCTCCACTCTCAGCATTCCCGATTTCCTCATTATATGATGTACTCTGATTTGAATCTCTATCCTTGTTGCCCTCATTATCCTTGTCGAAATCATCACTCTTAGTTGTTTCCGCTGTGTTTTCGTCCGCCTTGTCAATCATATTCTGCTCCTCCGATGACTCAGATTTTGGTTCAACCGTCAAATCCTTCATGTTAGCGTCGGCGTCTCTTCTCGCTGCGTCGTCAGGAACATCTCCTGAACTGTCTTGGTATGTCTTAGGATCAGTACTCTCGGTAACCTGTTGCTTCATATCTAATTTATCTTCCAAGGATTCATCGATGGGGACTATAGTTGTTGAAGACATCATCCAAACACCGATCAAGCAAAGAGCAATGAACAAGACAGGGGCCATTGTCGACCAATGCGATGACAATGATGATGATGACCTCCTAGAATCCATTAAGGGGTTCCTCCCGAATGCCATATTTGCTCACACAAATAATGCTCAAGCAACGTATCCGAAAAACTAAAGGGGAAAAATGATATTGGAAACCAATAAGTTACCTAAACATATATAAATGATGGAGCATGATTGTCGCCTCCAATGTCTTCATGGAAGTATGAAACATTAGATAGACTAGTATGAGGAGGAAATGGAAGAAGGCGAGGAGAGATTATATACAGAAAACAGAGAAAAGGGAGAGGAGTTAGAATGCCAAAAATCACTCCTTTCCTCTCGTGGCCGATCAAATTTGGAATTTTGATGGCGGGGGGAAGCGGAAGAGAGAAGGAGAGAGGAGCGAGAAGAGAGTCCGGCCACAGAGTGGCAACGCCTCGACGACCCATACAACGACCATCGCCCGCTTGATTTGCTCCGCGCAAATAGGAAAATAACAGGTTTAAACCAAATACTAAAATATATTTTTTTTATTTTTGTAAGGAAAATAATTTAATGTATTTGGTCCCTTGTACAATGCAGTACACCCGTTGTATCAGGTCAAAAGGACTAATACTTAGATTTCACCTTCGATCCAACAGTTGTGCTGCATTGAATCAGGGAGAGACTAGAGATTGTGAACTAAAGGATCCCAACTTATTTGATGATAACACAGGAGTTGAGTAAAGATAGTACCGAGATGGAAGTTGGAGGAGATTATACTTAATCGTACGCGAAGATATCTGAGTTATTTCTCTAGTATCTCGACTCGCAGAACACTTAGCCTTGATGTTCAATTTCCAAGTTCCAGCCCTGAGCAACCAACATTAGTGCCTAGAATTTCAGGTTCTACTGAGCACCGAACCTTGGTGCCCAGATTTTAGGTTAGCACCTAATATTGATGCTCAATTGAAAGATTCATTGACCATCTAGTCGATGCTCAGATTGCAGGTTTCCTTGAACCTCCATTGTTAATGCTCAGATGTCAGTTTTCCCTGAGCACAAGACTTTGAATCATTCATTGAGATTATATGGCGCCTTCTAAATGGAGGGATGATAGTTTTCTTCTTCTTGCAAGCGAAATCAAACCTTCTCAACCAAACTCTCTTCTCTTTTTGTCACTAGTTTCATATCTCTACAAACCTTAACTCTCTTTTCTCGGTGACTTACTTGTGCGTCAGATTTTAATCGGAGTTGAGATCCTCTGTCCTCAAATGTATATGTACCCATGTCCCCTCGCCGATCGGACGGATTATACATTCTCGAAATATGTGTAGCATCTTTGTGATGTGATTTAGTTCGTCCGATCGGTAAAGAGACATGAAGACACATGCATTTGGAGACAGAGGATACCAACTGCTTTAATCCATGTTAGCTTTATCTTTTAGACTATCAGATCTTATGATTATAGAGGATGATCAAACATTTAGAGTGAACAGAAAAAGATACACAGTGTTAAATTAATTTAACAACTACAATTTTTTTTTAAGCCTTGCTATATTTTATTTTAGGGGGGAAATAAAAAATCAAAAATTAATAATATTCATTTGAAATATATATATAATCTTCTTAATTTCATTTTATTTATTAAATAATTATTTATTATTTAATAAATAAAATTAATATAAAATAATATTATTATAAAATTTAGTAAACTTTTGTCGTAAAAGTTCTTTAATTTTTAAAGTTAGGATACTCGCCCCTGAAAGGAATAAGGGTGATTCGGCCTGCTGCGGGGCTCCAGCTTTCCACCTTCTCAGCGAGGAGAGTTAAATACTGGAAGAGGCGAATTTGGGTTGACGGTTTGACGCCGCAAACAAAGAAAGGAGAGAGCGCGCAGGAGCAGCGAGCCAGCGATCGAACGAGAGAGAGAAGAAATGGGCTGGATTGCAGACAGCGTGGAATCCATCAGGTCTTTGCAGATCAGGCAGGTCCTCAACCAGATCGTGAGCCTTGGTACGTTCGCCTTCTCTCTCTCTCACTACTTCCTTTGTTTTCCTCGAGATAACGCTGGTTACTAGGGTTTCTGTCGTTCTTCGATTTTTGCCCTTCGGAATTTGAAGTGTGGAAGTTTTGCGCCGGCTTGAAATTGATTCGCCTCTCGATCAATGCGTCGTTATATAGTTGTTTGTTCCAGGTATGATTGTGACGTCGGCCCTAATCATATGGAAAGGACTGATGTGTGTCACCGGAAGCGAGTCGCCCGTTGTGGTCGTTCTCTCCGGAAGCATGGAACCAGGATTCAAGAGGGTGAGTCCCTTTGCTTATTCTATCATTTTTTTTCAATCATTTATCTTCTTTTCCATGTAACAGTCGTAAGTTCGTGATGCAGAGCGGTTATTAGAGGATTTCCAATTAATCTCTTTGTTTATTTGTTTTGTTCTATTTTACATGAGTATTTTGGCAATGCATAGTGGTGACTGTGATACTAACTGATAGTTTATAAAGCTCCAGAAATAAAACATAAAAAGGCTCTGAAATCATCTTTGATGTTGAATTAGGTGACAGAAAGTAGAAAACTGAAGGAGCACATGTAATTCTGTTTTTATTTTGTGAAAGAGAGAACAATAACTATAGATGCATTGCCATAAATCACAATGAAGTTAGGCTTTTGTACAACTATACGATGTGGATATGGATCTGGGTACTCAAACATGTTATTTTCTCAAAATTTTCACATGTTCAACAGGGGTAACAGGGGTGTCGAGCACAGAATGTCCAAGGTAGGGGACTGGTAGATGAAGAGGCCTAGTGCTAGAGATAACTAGTTAAGGTCTACAGTTAAATAAGTCATACAATTGTGGTTCTTGATCGTCATCACAACAGTCAGCAATGGTAGTCCCGACTACACAGGCTCAACTACACCGATCTTATTTCTCGTTGAACTCTATGCTATTGGATGCTGTAGTATAGAAATTTTTTAAATCAGTATTAATTACATTAATGAATTTTTTTATTTTTATCTACCACTTACACCTTCAACACTAATTACGGCTTTGATTTTCACTTGATCCATATTGGTCTCCACTGTCCAATTTGGTATACATTCTAGGAATATGACTACTTTTAAAAAGAAATTTGCTTAACCCAAGATGCTTGCTACTGATCCATCTCAGTCAACCAATTTGTTAACCTCAAAAAGTAGGCATTTGACTGCTATTAGAAGGAAAAGAGATCCTAATGGAAAAATAAGCTGAGTATGAGATTAAATAAATAAGCCAAAAGTAAATATTATTAGCTTTGAGATGCTCATGCATTAGCATTTATTGTTTCGCTTATGAGGTGACCAGCTCAATTCAGAAATCCTGTCTGTCTTGAATTTAATTTATTTCATTTGTTTGCTGGCATCTGTGCACATGTATTCTTTGGAACTTTCATAGGGTCATTATGTTATTTCATTTATTGTGGCAGGGTGACATTCTATTCCTCCACATGAGTAAGGATCCCATTCGAACTGGGGAAATTGTCGTTTTCAATGTTGACGTAAGTGCTTCAATTGTGAATGTTGGCCGCTATCTTTCTGTGTTCATTCATGCTAATTCTTGATATATGATATGCTGTAAAAGTAGGAAACCTGCACATTGACTTAGTTATAGGTAATTAAAGCAAATCCTTGATAGAATTTCTGTTCTGTTGTGAAGATACAAGTTGGCTTCTTGATCTGTAGCATTCTGCATATATATTTGTGACTTTTTTTTACTATCTTAAATTATTGCAACTAACTAAATGTGTTTCCGAAGTTTGTTTCTGCGCCATAATATGTTCTAATTCTTGGTTGGCTTAATTTTTCATTAGTTATAGTATTTGTGCCTCTAATTTTCAACCTCCATTTATGTTTGTTAATTTTGCTTATTGGGATTTGTGAATGTATCAAAGTTATATATGCTTTTCAGGGTCGGGAAATTCCAATTGTTCATCGTGTAATTAAGGTTAGCTTTGCTTCTATCTATGTATCATGTTTTTTTGGCTTTCTGTGTCATGTTAATATCGAGTTCTGGATAATGCATTTGATTCCTTAATTTGGTTAAGGATGGAATTGTAGCTATTTATCTTGTCACCTATGTGTGTGATATTATTTATATTTTGAATGTTTCCTTAATTGTTATATTTTCAACATTTTTACTATTTGTTGTTTTTTATGTTTGATCAAGGAATTTATTTGAGTAATATGTTGAAGCTGAAATGTAGAAAGTATTTTTCCAATTTAGCAATTACTATCTTAACTATAAAGGTATAAATTAGGTTTTGTAATGATGTATCAATAAAATTTAGCATGATGTCGGAATTTGAATCCTGCCAATAGCTGAGAAAATGTTTAATAATGAAGTATCCTACATGTTCCAGATTTTGAGAAATTTTTCATAGCTTTTGAAGTTGAAACATCAATCCTCCCATATTGTATTCTTTAATATATCTATCCTTACTTACTCTGGATCCCATATCAATTGCATGACATAATTTTTCAAGTAATATAACTCCATGTCATATGCTATGTCGTCAGAACTTTGGATTCTCCCCCTATTTATCTTATATCATCCTTTGTTTTTTGTTTTTAAATCTTGAAGTTTTGGCATGCAATTATGATCCATATTTCCTTATTTGTGTCGCTATTACATCAAAGAAATTGAGAGTTTATATTTGTTATGAATTCAAATAGAATAGCATACATTTGTTATCAAAATTTCATGTAGTTCCGTTATACTTTGAAAATATATGGTCATTTTAATAAATAATCGATATCGACATATCCCAAACAAAAAATAAGTCCTTTCACAGGTTAGTTTATGGGAGGTGTATTAATAATAAAATCTATGTATGGGTATAAAACCTTTATGCAATAGCTTAAACTTTTAATATAAATGACCATAAAATTTAATTAATAAATTAGATGAAATATAGGGGGTGGACATAGTTACTGTGAGAAGAAAAGCAAAGAATGGATAGAAAGACACCATTCATTCGTAGGCTAAGATTTGTCGGTACTCCATTTAAGTACTAGTTATTGCTGATCCAATCACGTTAATGGTGGATCAAATCCAATCTGACCAAACAATTCAGAATCCATATGTATCTACTATTGCATTAATTTAACAAATCATGGGCAAGAAATTTGTTGCTGTCAGCATGGTTGCAAGACAATCTGTCTAGTGAAATATTTAATATCATCCTGAAATTTTCATGTGCTTAAACCCTTGTTATTATATTCTTCAATAGTGGTATGGTTCATTCTTGATGTACTAATTACTGAATCTTTTGATCTTTTGTTTTACCCATATTCAGGTCCATGAGAGACAGGACAGTGAAGAAATTGAAATTCTGACAAAAGGTGTCAACTCTTCAGATTTAATAGCACTGAATAATTTACATCTACAAGTTGATAGGACACCCTTATTCACCTTTTCTTATATTTGAAGTAGGAAAGTGGATTTAGCCTTCCAGTTTCAACTGCCTGTTACTTGAGCTAAACATATTATTTTGCATCCTCATTTTTTTTTAAATTTGATTTTTTAAAGACCTGTCGACTTCAAGAAGCAACAATTTAAGATACATGTATACTATTTGAACTGTTTTCTTCACTTCTGCTTCTCTTAAGAGAGGAGTGTAATTCAACATATCTTGTTCCAACTTTCAGGAGATAATAACTTTGGTGATGATAGACTGCTGTATGCTCATGGACAGCTCTGGCTTCAGAAACATCACATCATGGGTCGAGCTGTAGGGTAAGAGTTATTTTACTAGGGTTTCTAGTCACAATTGCGATACACCTGCCCTTGCAACATTTTACTTACCAGTAAGTATGCTCATTGATTTTCCCATTCTTGACAGGTTTTTACCTTATGTTGGTTGGGTGACAATCATCATGACTGAAAAGCCAATAATTAAGGTACAAATTTTATTGGATGACTTCGTGTTTATTTCAGTATTTTGAAACCCCTGCATTTACGGATGATCTCAAGATGACCAATGTTATTAGCATATTGGCTGCATCCTTGGTATACATTTTGCATTTCCAATTAATCATCCTCAAATCGTCTTCATGGACCTTATCCCTCCATTTACTATGTTCGAAGCTATCTCACTAGTAATATTTAAATGAATTAAATTATTTTTCATCAAATATTATTATTTTTGCATCTTACGTTTTCTGATTCAATCAATCCAACTCTTCTATTCTGTTTGTGAGTTTCATTGCAAAATTCTAGCTAATGTCCTCTTAGGAGATACTCTAGTAATATTTAAATGAATTAAATTATTTTTTATTGACTATTATTTCCTTTTTTTTTGTTTTTCCACTTTTTGCTGCAATCAATCCAACTCTTCTATTCTGTTGTGAATTTTATTGGAAATTCTAGCTCATGTGCTCTCGGGGGATACTCTAGTAATATTCAAATGGATTAAAGTATTTTTTATTATCTTAATTATTATTTTCTTTGCTTCTTACACTTTTTGCTCCAATCAATCCAACTCTTCTATTTTGTTTGCGAGTATTATTGCAAATTGTAGCTCGCTCTCTCAGGGGGTTATTGGGGAAGGCCCCTTCACCTATGATCTGATGAAGGATTGCTTCATCATATGACACTTATTCTGCATCATTGTTGAAGCACATTAGCTTTTTCTTTTCTTTTTCATTCTCGCTCCTATCCTTGTAAGGGCACCATTTAGCAAATGTAAGCGCACAAATTTGTAAGCAGACTAGTTTAGTAGGGATAAATACATCAGTTTTACACTGTCCAAGAATGATATAAAAATATGGGTATTTGATTAACTCGTAGGTGCACCAGTTTGGTTTAGTATACTTAGATGTATTAATTTTAATGTGGAAAACAAAATAATTTACTTTAAAATTGATGCGGGACAAGTGTAAAAGAAAGTAAAATGCTGGTTCGTGGTACCTGAATTGTCTTCTTCCTGTGGCTTCTTGCTTGCAGTACTTGCTGATTGGGGCACTGGGATTGCTGGTTATAACCTCCAAGGAGTAGTAGCAAACTGTTGGAGATACAATCTCTGTTCATTGCCCGCTTCTTAAAACATTTTACATGAGATTCGTTGAAGGCAGGCTTTTGACATGTTCATGTGTCAAAAAAAATGTTAGCGATTTACCTTTTGTTATTTACTAAATGAAATATGCTGAATTTCAATTTTAAAAGCGTGGTTAGTGTACTTGTGATGGTGCAAGAAATTGTTTTATTTATTTACCTTTTTGGTTTTGAGTCATGGCCGTATATGGAAGGTAAAAAAACAAAATGCTACGGCTAGTGTTTAAAACATGAGGAAATTTTACCTGGCCTGTCAAAGCTCATCAGAATTTTCATTTCCTCCTATAATTGTGAAGTAGCCTTTTTTGTGAATCCCTTTGGGTTTACAGTAATAGTTAGGCATTGTTGAAATTAAATGCATTAGAGAACTTCTGGAGATGAATGGATATTTTTATTAGAAGAGTAATGAAATTTTCTTATATCATATGAATTTTCTACATAAATTAGGGTGCTAAATGTTTTTATGTAAATATTCTATATCGATCTGAGATTATCTGCTGGTCGACATGAGAGTTATTTTTGGATTTTACACAATTTGTCCCTTCACTCACAAAATAGCGTATGCATCATTAGCTAATATGATGGTATTGTTTAGTGTATTCAGTTACGAATCCAACAACTCTAGCATATGTCAAACAAAGTAGCACACAAGACGTGAAATGAGCATCAATTAGAAGCAAGATATGCATCGAAAGAATTCATTGGCATATGTCAAACAAAGTGCTCCTTCCCAAGTATGAACCACTCCACTGTTCAATTTGATACAAATCTTAAAAGGTGGGGATTCAGAAGAATTATCTGATTATTCACAAGCTTTTTCAAGTTCAGATCATCATAATGCTTCAGCTAACACAATTATAACACATGGCATGGAGATAAATTTAACCAGCATTAATTCCTGATTCCTGAAACATTTCAAACCCGAGCTCTAGATCACTACTTCTTAGCATGAAACCTTATTTAACTGGACCAAACAATTAGCTACCAATCCCAATTTCTATGAAGTCATATCGATTGTAGCAAAAGGAAAAGGAGAAAGAAATTCAAAGAGTATAAAAGCCGAATAAACTGATCGAGAAGAAAAGGCTGAGTACCGAAGTCACGACCAACAATGCAGTGCCAACTTTGCCCGTGCTTCTTATCAAATCCCTTCTTGATGTACTCGGCTACTTCCTTTGCTACTGTGTGCTTCTCAAATCCCTATTTAATTTCCACAAACAAGAGAAAAAGCCAAAATCAGGGAAGAGGGCGCGGAAAAAGACATCGAGGAAGTCAAAGAAAAAGGGAAATTTTCGAGTAACAATGTTGCCGACTCGCGACCAACGACAAATTAGGCACGAGATCGGGGGAGGAATAATATATCTGACAGCCCGATCGAGAGCAACAGATGACGTCGCAGCGCATCTTCTCGACCATGTCGACGACTTGACGACGATCCCGGCAGTCGGCGTCCACCGACACTGCCTTTGCTCTGCTCTGGCATTTGCTCGATCGCTCCTCGTCTACTTCCCAGACGGCCAGCTCATTAATTTTATTTTATTTATAAATTTTAATTAATTATAATTTTTCGTCCTCATAATATATAGATTTTGATTTATTTTTTTCACATAATATTTAATTTCAATTTTAGAGCGATTTAATTCTTCGATTTGGAATTATAGGTTTCCACCTACCATCTGACTGCATCGTGATGCAATCGATTAAGAAGATGTGGAGAAAAGCCAAGCGAGAGCATAAAGTACCTCGAAATAATTAATTCATTAATTAATTCTCGAGTAGCTCAACTTATGGATGCGACCGGCGCAGTAAATTCAAACAACTAACTCTTTTGGTATATATACAGGGAGAACAATTTTAACTTATACGTGCATATGTGCGAATGTAATTGAAGACGTCTTTAGTCACACTCACTGTGCATGGGAAGGTACTTTCCATGTATCTAAAGTCGCCTTCAGTCACACTCGTCCACACAACATCTCACATGGAGTGCGGAGCTGTTCTCTGTTCTCTCTCCTGCATTGCATGCAAACTTTTTTCTTTCCTGTATGGAGTGCGGAGCTGTTCTTTAAAGAATAACTATGCGGCAGAAAAGCAACTTCCTGTGGAATTATTTTTCCAAAAACAGTTCTCTCGCGAACTTATTTTCCAAAAACAGCTCTCCTGCGAAGCTATTTTTGAAAAAACAGATCCCCACAGAGCTGTTCTTCAAAGATTAGCTCCCCCGTGGAGCTGTTCTTCAAAGAACAACTTCCCCCGGAGATGTTCTTCCAAAACCAACTTCGATAGAAAATAGTTCTGCGAAAAAATAACTTTCTACGAAGTTGTTTTTGGAAAAACAACTCCGCGGGGAGCTATTCTTTGAAGAACAACTCCGCGGAAAAGCTGTACTTTTCTCCGCGGAGCTATTTTTCTGCATGAAGAAGAAAGAATAGTCAGCATCTGCATGCTGGAGAGAAACCGTGAGAGAATTTTGCATGCAGAAGAGAGATGACAGAGACTTTAAAAAATTTAAAGAAATGTCGTGTGTGCAGGCCACGTAATCAGTCGCCCACGATCGTGCATATAAGTGTGTGCATGTTAATATATATATATATATTGGGAAAATAAAAATTTTATGAATTCTGACTTAAATTTT
>JBAMIB010000078.1:146975-164496 GCA_037177415.1 Kaempferia rotunda | reverse complement strand
GTGCGGGCTAAGCCCAAACCAAGTGGTTTCGGGGGAATTGAGCCAGAAATCCATAAACCGGGCGCGACGCATGCGCTTATATCGCGCGCAGGGGGGGTGCAAATCCCCGGCCCGTGTATTCGGGCAGATGCTCCCCTAGTAGATAGGCTACTCGGGTAGTGCGGTTGTAACGTCTCTGTGCGAAGCAGTTGCGACGCCTCGGTGTGAGGCGATTGATGTGTGCTTTTTACAAGTGTCACGCAGAAGTCACTCAAATTAATAATACTGAAAACCCCTGAACTAAAATATAGAAAATGAATGTAGATAGGGGCTCAGGTCGAATCTCACAAGGAACTAGCAATGGATGTGGAAAAGTCTTTTTGGTATTTTTGAGATATAAAATGATGCTTTGGGGTTTTCGTGACTAAAAACTAACAAGAGAAGAAGCTCTAACACTAAAACAAAATGAACCCTACCTTTAAGCTAACTTAAACTAATCGAAGCATAAAACCTAAAATTGTCTAGCTAAAACTCAATAGCAAATTCCAACTTCGCTTACTCTAAACCTAACAATGATAAAAACCTATTCTAAACATGCAATTAGAATCCCTAGCCATTCTAACAGATTTAAAATCTACATCAAACAAATCTAAAAGCTTATAACTCATGAGGTGTGAAATCCGAAACTAATCAACAAACAATGGCACAAAAGCAACATGAAATCAATCTAAGAACAAGAATCATAAAATGACTAACTCCCCTAACTTAAATTCGGAAATCCTAATCTAATCATGCAATTAAAAGAAATTTACAGCTAAACTAACAAAATGCTAATACCTGATACCTAAGAAACCGAATGCACCTAACAAGCTAACTAGCTAAATCGAAAATGCAATGCAATGAAACTATAGAATTAAACTAAAACTAACCAGCTACAAATCAGATTTACATCAAGTTTCAACTTAACCCTAATTCGAAACCAAGAACAGAGCTTAACAGGAATTTCAGAAACAAACCAAACACATTCAAACATGAATTGGAAAATAAAACTAATGTCAATCTAACACAATTAGAATGCAACCCTCATCTAGAATTCGGATTACAACCAAAACAACAAACTAAACACTGATTTGGGGGGTTTGAACAGATTAAAAACAAAGATTGAAAGCTAAAACAGGATCGAATGAAGCTAAACAATCAACGAGAACAGATTTAAAGCTAATCTGACAGTAAAAATCCAAAACCGAGATTTACAACCACTTCTTCAATTGTCACGCTTGAATTGCCTCCAAGATAGCTTGAGAAGCACACCGGATCCCTTCTCCTTCCTCACAGCAGCTCTAACAGCTCAATTAGGTGAAGAGCTCTTCACCAAATCAATTCAACCGAAAACTTTCTCTTCACTGAAGTAACTCTGCTCGGAGCTGGGGAAATTCACGCCCACGCCCTTGAGGATGCTTGGAACCCTGATAGAACCCTGTCAACGATCCCGACACCGGAATTTCATCCAAAATGGAGTTTTTGCCGCAAGTTTGTGAGGTCCAGATTTCCGTCGCCGTCCGACCGTGTTCTATTGCAAAGGAGATCGCCATAGAGAGGGGAAACTACTGCCGGTGAAATGGGAACAAATTCAGCTCTGAATGTTGAAAGGGGCGTGTGATCTGAAGCTTGGTTTCGGTGTTTGTCGCGCGGAGAAGAACGCAGCCACTGTTCTCTGCTCGCGAATTTTGATTTTATACTCGGTTTTCTAAACCGGGTTCAGCTCAAGATTTGGCCAGTTCAGCATTGGTTCAACAGTAATTCAGCTCTGGTTCAGGTACAATTGGGTCTGGTTCAAGTGACAATTTCAGGTTCGGTTCAAGAATTAGGGTTGAGAATGATGTGTTGAGCTTGGATCAAGTTCTTAGGTCCAATTGGGGTTCAGTTCAAGTCAATTTGAACCAATTGATCCTTAAATCAAGGATATGAACCAAAATTGAGTCTAATTCTCGACTTGGTTGACTTTGGCCAACTTGTGCTAATTTCCTACAAGGTAAAATGAAAATAATTAGTGATAAATCATGCCAAAATAAGAAAATTACAATTAGGTCCCTGAAAATATCCAAATTACGAATAAGACCTAATACATGCATAACTAAGCACAATTAGCTCACAATCAATCCAAAAATCAACCAAAAATAAGCATAAACATGCGTATTATTAGTCAATCTTGCATCTACCTGGATTTCCAATGTCTAGCTTCATTCACCAGGACTTACACACTTTCTAGCTCACTCATTAGGGTTTTTTCACCTGGCTTCACTCACCAGGATTTTCTCATTCACTCACCAGGACTTTCACCAGACTTTACTGACATGAATTTCCAACTGTTTGGCTTCACTTACCAGGACTTTCACTAGACTTTATTCACCTGAATTTCCCAACTGTTTGGCTTCACTTACCAGGATTTTCACCAAGCTTCATTCACCTATATTTCCAACTGTCTGACTTCACTCACCAGAGCTTTCATAAAGTTTTACTCACCTGGATTTCCCAATTGCTTGGCTTCACTTACTAGAACTTCCATTTTCCTGGCTTCATTTATAAGGACTTTTAGTCCGCCCGACTTCACTCACCGGAACTTTCCACACTAAGTGTTTGATCAACACTGACCCACTCAGATTTTCCTTTCTATCAACCTCTCTATTGGACTTGATCTTACCTAACCTCCAGTTAGGTCTTTCCTAGTTAAATATCCGATCAATCTTGACCTACTTGACTTTTGTTCAATAATCTCCCAAATGGACAATTGCATATGCAATCTTCATTTATTGTCAAAAATTGAAACTTAAGCTTGAGCCAACTCAAGTTTGTTCAAACAAGTAAACTTGACCCAGGGACAATTGCATCAACAATCTCCTTATACATTGTCAAATATTGAAACTCATGACTCATGCTTGATCCTACTCAAGCTTAGTCAACATAATCAACTTGACACTGGGATAATTGCACCCAACATGTTTGTTATAGGGGGCTCATAACCACCAATTTTTGGGCTCAAATTGCAAAATTTAGACCTTTTTTGGAGCCTTTTTACTATCTCTCAAAATTATAATTTATAGTTGTAGTAACTACGATTTTATAGCTGTTACAATGTGTTCCTGGTCTTTTGAAGATTAGCAATACATTAAGTAGCTATAAAATCCTAGTGGCTACAACTATAAGTTATAATTTTAAGATGTCATAGTTTTTGATTCGGGTTGACATGACACATAATGTCTTAAATCGAAACTCATTCAAAGATTTTTTATTTGATTTATTGTGCGTCTTTAGTTCAATATGAATCAAAAGTTACCACATCTTAAAGTTAAACTTGTAGTTGTAGCAACTACAGTTTAGTAGCAGCTACAATATGTATGCTAGATAAACTTTGAAAGATGGTAATTTTTTGTTGATATTGAACCATGAGACGCATAACATATCAAATCGAAGATATATCTCTGAACGAATTTCATTTATTATGTGTCCCTTGGTTCAATTCTAGTCAAAAGTTATGATCTTTTAAAATTTATGTCAACAACATTTTTGCTAATTTTTTGAAAATCAATGTCATTGTGTTGTCTTATTGATTTTTGGAATTCAACAACACATGGTTGATTTTCTATATTGTTTATTTTCAAAAATAAGTAACACAGTAGTGTAGATTTTCAAAATTCAACAACACAAGATTGATTTTGTTTTTGTTGCTGTGTATTGCTGATTTTCAAAAATCAGCAACACAGAAAATCAACAGTACAACAACACAAAAAATCAACCATGTGTTGCTTATTTTTTGAAAATCAGCAACATCACTTTTTACCGTATTGATGATTTTCAAAAATCGACAATATTATGGAGTATAAACTCCAATTCACTTTTTATAGTGTTACTGATTTTTAAAGGAAATCAGCAACACATACTTTTTTTTTCTTCAGATTTTTCTATTATTGTGTTGATGATTTTTGAAATTCAGAACACAATGATGTTAATTTTTGAAATCAACAAGACAATGATACTAATTGTCTAGAGAAGAAAAAGAAATATTTTTTTATTGCATGCAAAAGAGTGATGAGAGAAAAGAGGAGAGAGATTGTATGTAATTTTTAAAAATTAAAAGAAAAAGTGACTACATTGTTTGGATATTTACAAAATCACATGATTGTTTAGGGAAAATGCGCATTCACTTAATGTTTTTTGGTAAATTGCTGTAGAATTATAGTAGTTTTGGTCAAACTATTTTGATTAAGTTGAAATAACTCTCCAACTAAATTAAAATATTTTTATTTAATAATTTAAACACTTAAATAGGTTTGTTAAAATTAATTTAAGTAATTTTAGTTAAAGATTGCTATATTGAAAAATAAAATAAAATGAGTGCTTTTAAAATAATTTTGTTAATATAATATGCAAATGAAACACAAACAATAGTCAAATCAAATCATCTTGTTGAACGAAAGAAAGGGCGTGGCGTGCTCAACACTCGCCACGCGCGTTTTCAATTCTGTAATGCAACCCCACATTATTATTTATTTCGACCTCCATCTCTCTCTGCTCCCATTCCTCATTTCGTTCGGTCCCCTTCCTCCAGTTCCAGTTTCTGGATCTTTTGCGATCTGCATGCTTACGGTCTGACACTTTAGCTCGAGTAGTCGTCATGGAGGTGCATTACCAAGAGGTGATCGATCGATCGATCGATATGGTTATTCCATTGTGGTCTTTGCTAATTGCTAATCTATAGGATCTTGTTGCATTAAGCTCCGCTTCACCGATTTCACTCGTGTCGATCCATGGTTGACAGGGATACATCAAGGACACGAGTGGTTTGCAACTCTTCACATGTAGCTGGCTTCCCCTTTCTTCCTCGCCAAAAGCCCTCGTCTTCCTCTGTCACGGTTCTCGTCGGATTAGTCCTCTTTCTCATCTCGAGGTATGTGTTTTTTTAATTTCCTCATTTTGATTTCTTGCAGGATATGGTGTGGAATGCAGCGGGTTCATGAAAGGTACGCTCAATCTCTTTGATCCGAGATAAAAGTTTCTTGTGCACTATATTTTTGCCTTTCCCTGGTCCCTACGACTGTCACAGCTGCCTTTTACAGAAGAATGCTAATTTCTATCGCACCCATAACTTTATAAATAATAATCTTACAGTTTCATATAAGTATCAGACGTGTTTTTTTTAAAAAAAAAATTGTCCTTTTGGGGATAAGATTTGGTGGATTAGGTGAGCTAATTAAGATTGCTCATCGTATGATCAGTATGTCTCTGTCTACATGCAGCTCTTCTTTTAGGTATTTTGTGGTGAACAAAGTAATTGCTGGTACGTCTCAACATCTCCCAACGCATTCAATGTAACCACGCAATAAAATAGACACTGAGGTTTATCCCATGCTCATGTAAGACAACTTCGGATGGTGTGACTCGTTTTCGCTGTTGTCCCGTTTGCAACCATTGGATTGGTGTTTCGTAGTCATGTTCCATGATCGGGCAACTTCAAATGGTTTGGTTTCAATTGGGCCCATGGAGTAATGGTGGTAATTAATCACTCTCGCTAGGTTTTGATACATATATAGGCCCACCTAGGCGACATATTTGGTTGGTTGTTGAATCTATGCATCTATTTCATAAATGAAATAGAAATTCTATGAAGGTTTCTGCAATTCTACACAAAGGCTAAATTGGTTGTTCCTTAAAGTAGGACCTAAATTTCCATTGGTAAAGACCAATGTATTGATGCTTCAATCTACACTTTGAACAATCAAGATTTGACCTTTCTTTATTTCGATGAATAATATCATTAGCTTTCATAAAAAGAAATTTTTTGGTGTTGAATTATAGGTATTAGACGACTCTGGGTCTAATGAATTTGATGCTTTGGTCGCTTAGGGTGTGGAATTAGGCTTGCAACTGCTGGATTTGGCGTGTTTGGCATCGACTATGAGGGACATGGGAAGTCGATGGGTAAAAGAGCCTACATAAAAAAGTTCCAACATATCATTGAAGATTCCTATCGGTTTTTCAAATCCGTCGCAGGTACAATCTGATTTTTTTTCCCCTTCCTATGCAAGATATTGTGGTGCATTTAAACTAAATTTGGCATTGAAGAAGATAAGTATTTGTATAATAGAACAGAATCCTACGGAGGGGCCCTTTGTAAGATTGTGTCGAGAACTCTTTTTAATCTCTGTCGATTAATGATGGTAAATCTTTAACATTTACGTTGGATGTAAGATTGCGAGTTGGGGAAAGGGGAAAATTTATTTGAATTGTTCTTCAGGAGGGGTAAAAATAGAAAGAATTTTTTTAGAGGTTTGATAAATTTCTATATTGTTGTAAATGAAGAAAAACAATTTAGATGGGATCCCTCCTGTGCTTATCATTTCCCCCGTAGACTGTTGCTTTCATTGACTATTGAAGACTGTCCTTTATTAATCAACCATTAAGAGTCTGGATTAAATACTAACCTACTCGAACGAGGAAATCTATTCCAATTTTGCTCAAGCAAGAAATTGTTTCCTTTCAGAAACACAGGAATACCGAGACAAGTGCAGATTTTTATACGGGGAGTCAATGGGCGGTGCGGTGGCTCTCCTACTTCACCGAAGGGACCCAACATTTTGGGACGGGGCAGTCCTCGTTGCACCTATGTGTAAGGTGATCGATCGATCGATTAATTTGATGTTGTTTTACATTTTTCAATATCCACAAATAATTGATTTTTTTTTCTTCATGTTTGATGATGGAGTAGATATCTGAGAAGGTGAAGCCGCATCCAGTGGTAGTGAATCTCTTGACTCGTGTGGAGGATATCATACCTAAATGGAAGATTGTTCCTACAAAAGATGTCATCGATTCCGCCTTCAAAGATCCAACCAAACGCGAACAGGTTGTCAATTGGACTTTGGAAAATCTACAAATATATATCAATGTTCAAACTTTGAATTAATAGTTTTTCTTGATCTATTTCGAATAATTCGCGTGAATGTGGTCAGATTAGGAGCAATAAATTGATCTACCAGGACAAGCCTCGCTTGAAGACGGCTCTGGAACTTCTTAGGACTAGCATGGAACTTGAGAACAACTTATCCACGGTATTTATTACTTTTTATATAGAGGTTTTTCAGGCCTATTGATTATTAGGAAGTTGTCGTTGATCATATTGAGATGACGAACTAAACTATTTTTAGATGTTGAAAGAATAAAATAATACTTTAATTAGATTTTGTGAGGGTAAAATGGAAACAGAAAATAATAATAATCTGGTCATATGGGCAGGTGAAGTTGCCATTCTTCGTGCTCCACGGCGAAGCCGACACGGTGACGGACCCGGAAGTGAGCCAGGCACTGTACGAGCGCTCCGGAAGCGCAGACAAAACCATCAAGTTGTATCCGGGGATGTGGCATGGGCTGACCGCCGGTGAGCCGGACGATAACGTGGAGGCCGTCTTCGCCGACATCATCGGGTGGCTCGACAGGCGGAGTTTCTGCCGGGCTCATGAGTGGGCGGAGAACGTCAAAGTGGTGGGGTCAGACGGCGGCAGCCCGGTTTCTCCGGCAGTGTCAGGGCGGCGGAGGTTCCTGTGCGGGTTGAAGGGGCGGACGCAGCACCACTCGGCGATGTGACTATGCGAGTGTGTGTGTGTGTGGCGTGGGTGGAGTGCAATATTTCGTTGGAGATGTGTTGTGGGTTAATTATTTAGAATAATCCTGCTGTTATTGGCAAAGCCGAGTGGTATCGAAATTCACATTCAAACATAGTTTTCATATGTACGATCTATTTCAATAGTTTCTCCTTATGATCCATTCAGACGTTTTTGGAAAATGTACGATCCATTCAGACATTTTGCAACGATCGAGATTAATCCTGTACGACCTTCGAAAATTAAACAGTTGTAGAACCGAAGCCGATCGAAAAGTTTAGCGATTCACTAATGGGATGGTGTCTGGTTAATGTGAAGCACTGTGGCTGCGGTATTAAACATTATGGCTGACCCACTCCACTACCGCTTCTCCATCTTCGGCGGCGGCGGCGGCGGCGGCGGCGAGTGCTTGATGAGTGCTTGATGTTGCTGAGTTCACTACTTACTGTGAACAGGAAATGTAAAAGGGAATGCTAGGTTACGTGGTTGCCACTTCCAGGTGTATTAAATTCTTGAGGTTGAATGAAAAGTAATACATACCACACCGTTGACACATTTGAGTGGGTGTTTCGGTGTATTATATGACAAAATATTTCCATGATTTATCTGTCTGATGAGCATGATTATCCTGAAAAATAATACACTTTCCATTCGTCCGGCAGAATAATTAATCAAGATGACGCTTTTAAGTCGTCACGAACGTGCCTTGCGGGGCCCTGTCACCACGAGTCACGAGCATTATCGAATGAGCGATCAGCAGAAATGGCGGATAGCAAATTTGCCGACGAATCTACAACACTATAGAAACATACAAAATGAGACGCAAAAACGATTCCTTTTCAAAGATCGCGAATCGCACACATCCATCCAATTCGGTACATAAATAATTGGTAAATGTCTCTGATGAAGTTATTTCTTTACAGTGATGCAAATTACAAAAGAAATAGAAAGGACAGAGCTATGTAGATATACGAATACAATTAAAAGAACAGATCGCTCTTTTACGTAAACAGACAGGAGTAAAAGGAAGTATGAGCGTGAGAACAAAGGTTTCACATTCCTCGTCTTCACTTTCCAATTCCAAGTTCTTTGTTTATGTCCTTGGTGAGGCTGAATTGGATGGTGTTCTGCCATGGGAAAAGAGTTCGAGTGACGGGAAGTTTCCTCCTTAAATCCTGTAAAAGATTGATTATTGATTCAAATTACTAGAGATGCAAGTCGCTTTGGGGACTCTTAATGTTGAATCAAGGTAGGAAAGGAAAGCTATCAGAAACATTTAATCTGCAAAAAAAGAATACAAACGAATAGCAATTATAGAGAAGTGTGACAAGCTTTGGATAACCATGAGAATGACAGTGACACAAGAACGAGCATTTTATAGAGGGCATTCTTTCAACTGTCTGATCTGGCCGGGATACTCTTGGCCAATGATGGTCAATAAATAAGGACCACTAATATAAAGCTCAAATTTTATTCGATAGGAATCAGTAATTCATATGATAAGACCATTTCAACATTTTTGATAATTAATTCCTAAATTCATGGGTAAAGAACCAACTGTTCCTAAACCCAAGTCTAAATGATCATATTTTGCACTGGAGTGATAACTGAAATTATCCAAAAACACAACCATCCTGAAAGATCCTGTCAAAAGATAGATAATTTTCTGAATATTTAAGAGTACCTTGAAAGTGGTGTCAGGTAAATTTAAATAAGATGCCTGCATAAACAGGAAGTTATACATTGAGTCCTCAGTTAAATAAATTGTAGAGAAACTGAGATAGGCAATATGAAACCTCAAGATATGCCATGTATTCAGTCTCATGGTTGCGAACAATGTTGGTTATTGAAACTGCACAATCTTCAGGGGACTGAAAATCAACAGATCTAGTGTGAGTATCACTACAACCAAGTTCATCATCATAAATGACACGAATTCTTGCAGAGAAAATATAATGGACAATAATTTTAAGAAAGATCAGAGCATCACTCCAGTATAAAAGGAGAGAGGATTGTTCCTTTATATATCCTTGTTTAGTATAAGCATTAACAGCAACTGCAATTGGTAACTTTCAGATATCCATTTCTTCTAATAGGTAATGCTCATCTCAAACCCTAGAGGCTACTATTTGCTCATAATCACCTGGAAAATAGTAGAATCCTTGCATTCATTTTTAGCATCCAACTGGACATTTCCTTCTTCAAAGTAATGAGCTACTACCTGACAGCCATTTAGCATCAAGCTAAAAGCAAATTGATTGGGAAAAAAATAACTTGTAATTATCAAACCGTCATCATCATGCAAGATATTTTCAATAGCTTGCTTCTTTAATTATTCTGGTTTCAATACGATCTACTCACCTGTATCTTTCCTTTTATTTCAACAATCTGTATATCATCCTTGAAATCTACAGTCCAAATTGATCGCCAGCTGCCATTGCTGAAATGTGCAACACAATAAACATAAACCAATCAGTTTGTTTCAATGGATTAACCAGACAAGCAAGAAGAAATCTTCAATATTATGTAATATTCTAATATGCACAGTGATGCAACATGAGCCTACGCTCATAATCTCACAGGACTCAATGTGATCCAATTTAATTTACAGGGCCAGTTTACTTTAATTAGTCTTATAATTGTTTGAATCAACATCTCAACCGAAACATTCCAGAAGTTAAAAAAAAAAAAAATTTAACTTCAAAAACTTGCTAAGATAAATACTAAATACCGCATACCAGAAGTTTTGTGGGCTATGCTTAGAAGCAGAAATCACCATTGCAAACTCAAAATCAACTCCCGGTCCTTCTGAATCTTTTCCACTAGTGCTGTAAACAGCACAAGTTCCTTTTGGATAAGTTTCTGCAACATATTTGCTAAGTTCAGCATCCAGGGAACCCCTGCATAAAATACCAACAGGATGCATGATGAAAATTATATTGCACAACACAAGTGTAATTTTTTGGAGACTTTAACAAAACAATCATAAATTTTTTTAGGATAAAATTTTATTATTTTGTCACTTGATTTTCTGAATCAGTAGAGATGGCATCAGGATTGTTCAAGATGATAATCATTAAGAAGCACAATTTTAAAAAAACAAAATGACACTTAGATAATTATCCTAAAATCAGAAAGAATCCACCCACTCATTAAAGAGACAAATTTAAATCCATCCTATTTCCAACATAATATACTATGGGAAAGACGACAGCCGACATATCTCCTCCAACTCTTACCGCAGATATTCTCTAGTGTCTTCTTCCTTTTTCAGATGCTGCAGAGGTAACAACAGAAGCACATGGGGCGGAATCTTCTTCTTTAAGACACAGTAAGAGGGTGGGGCACATTGAAATGTTTAAGGAAATCTATAGAACATGAAAATAAATAAAGGACGTTAAGAATATCAATCTAGATTTATGTCTTTCCTAATGGCTCAAGCTTAGGTGACAAGTGATCAAATAGTCAAATTTAGCAACACAACAAAGAAGTACACATCTAACAGTATTAGTATTAAAGATCTTCAATGATTAACCAAGCCAGCTAACGTCAAACTTGGGGCGACCGGCCCGGCCCCACGGAAGTTTCCCACCCGCCACCAGGGTAAATCGGGAAGCGCTTGGAGCGGGCAACCCAGAATCCCAACATCCCTTGGTTGCGCGTCCCATTTGGAGGAAAAATTCAAGTAAATGCTAAATTGTTAACTTTCCTACTAACCTGAACTTTTGTGAAATGTGGTTAGCTAGGTAAATTTGACAAAACATATAACAAAATAAATTTTGAAAATGACAAATAATATTCAATTTGTAATTTCATTCCACTCAACCACAAATTTTATTTGTAAATGAACAAGAATCAGGAAATAGATGCAAAAAATGGAGGAATCATCATGATGCTATAAACAGAAAGATTTAGACACCCACTGAAGACATGAAGCTTATTCCCAGAAAGCTCACAGAATACCTGAATTCTTCAACATACACGGATGGGAGCTCCTCATCATTAGCAGGTCTTAAACTAGTGCAAACCTAAAAAAGAAGAGGACATATATGAAACAGATCAAATTTACTCAAAGGGATCAAATACACAAAGGCAGGCATGAATTATAAAATTATTAATAATAAATTGTTACTGATGGGCCAACAGATGAGAGAACAAAATCCATTCAATAACGAAAATTGCATGTAGTAAACATTGAAAATCCTTATAATTAATATATGGCACGAAGGTTATAAATACTTTGGTCCACTAGCAATATCCAAGAAATTGTATAACATACTTTGGTCCACTAGCAATATCCAAGAAATTGTATAACTTTTTAGTATAAATCGTGTTTAATGGACTTTTTAGTTGCAACCTAGCAAATAGTCAGAAAAAGATTTCATATTCATAAAAAAATGATTTTATATACAGGAGCAGGATAAGCCGAAGGGTCAGATTTCAGGGTTTACATAGGGAAGTAGAAAAATAATTAGACAATTCTTAATAGTTTGACATTGGAAAAATTAGCAATTCAATCAATGAATATTTCAATTGCGTTTATCCAGTAAGTCAGCGATATCCTAGAAAAAAACAAATTACTGAAATTTCCATAACAGTTAACAAAATCAATGACACATCACTATCCCTTCCCTAGTAATTAATATTCCCTCAGTACATCATCCCCACCACCAATATTCCCAGGACCACTAGCACCAGAAGACAAATCTGACAAGTAGAAATTGTGATGAGAGTGCATGTCAGGGTAGAAAATTGAGCAACAGTCATGTTCGGTCAACTTTTAAAGTCCCCAATGGGAATTCTGTTAAAATATAAAATCATAGGTTAAAATGTTCCCGATAGCTTAAACATTTTGGAAAATGTAATCGCACAATCAATTTAAAATTATATTGGAGAAAGACTTGTTGTATTTGATTCGAAAAGGCTTCAATGATAAAATAAATATATAGCCTTAATTAACTCAAGTCAACCCATAAGTTGCGCTTGGGGCATTCAATCCAATCTGCTAAGACATGAGGGTTCCTAAGGTGAAAAAATGTAGATGAGCCATTTCCAAAAATCTTGAATCTTTGGGATAAGTGGTTACCATCTGAAGTTTAGCATATTCTTTTGGAATTACATTGAAAATCCAAAGTTTAAGGTTCAATCCAAGATGTGCTGGATGATGACAGTGGACTTTAAGAACCAATGGAGCCCATGATCTCCATGGCATGAATTACAAAAGAATGATTAGATGAAATACATTTTGTTTGGCCACTATTAGGTCACTAGTGATATGCATCACACAAGGTCAACTATCACAATTCTGGCTCTATGCTCCACACAATGTACTTTAATGTAGTGAACATGGACAAGTAAAAAGAGTCCCGAGCCCATGAGACACTCGCTACTGTTAATTATCCGAATTCATGGTTTTCAAGCTCCAAGAATCAATATTGATGAATGAACGCCAGCTTTGCTTAAATAAGCTAACGTTCTTACAAAACATTATTTAATGAAATATTAGAAGATTTATTAAGAATTAATTGATTAATTAATGAAAACTTTGGCGCTTGAAAAAAATATTACCCTAGCAAACAATTATCTATGGTAAAGCTCACCTCAATTTATGAGAATCCTAGATAACATCTGAAGCTATAAGAAAGTATTTCTAATTTTTATTTCAAGATAAATAAGGCATTTATTTGAAAAGGCTTGTAGCAAAAAATACTACAGGAATAAACAAGATTACTTGTTTGACATGATCCACTGTGGCAACTTGAGCAGTCCTTGGATCAAGATAGTTGTTCTTGTCAAGTTCTCCATATGTGGTAATGAGCACCTAATGCGATCATCAAAGTTAAAACACATAAATACATCTGTTTAAACAGGAAAAGGCTAAGAAAAGTAAGGATAATTAATTGCTTGAAAATGTATTACTTCTTTTACAATACTTCATCATCAGACTAGAAAAACATTGGACTTCAAAAGCATGCTAAGATTAGACCATGTCAAACGAGTATCTAAATAAGAATATACAAAAACCAACAATATATGAAATTATTCACACATACAAACAGACTTGGAAACCTGAAAACTAAGATCAATATTTACCTAAGCTACATGACGGTGCCTAATATAGTTAGTTTGATTTTGCAAGATCTAAACAAGTGTAAGAGATAACGAAGAAAGAAAATTATATTTTAAACAGTTAATGAATGTTTCATGAATCTTAAAAAAAGGATGAGATTAGAAGGATATGTTGGTTTTCTACTTAAGTTAGCAAACATCTAAATCCTTCATCAATTGCGACAAGCATTTACAGGTACTGATGAGATGGACACTTTCATTTCCTTACTATAAGCACTCTCAGATTGCAATTACTTCTCAAATTTGCATTTTTTTGACAACAATAAGAGAAGTATGAATTAATCACACTTTCACTTACCATCATGAGTTGTGTTTCTCTGGGAAAAAAAGTGAGGATGAATACGGCTGAAAGTAGGCAAAATAAGAAAAAAGGAAATTTCTGAACTAACAGCAAGAATATCCTATTCCTGACTAATGTAGCCTCACATATAATGTCCTACTATTTCATTGTCAGTGGTTCAAGGCCGTACATAACATTTATCAGGTGATAAAGATACGTTAGTACGTTAAATGTGCATCTGTCTGGTTTGATCACAGAGTTAGCAGTTGTCAAACCATCAACAACCAGGCTAATCAGTAAGCAGATTCAACAACCCAACCATGCCAGATAATCAAACTAATTCAGAATGCCCGAGAATATGTTTAAAGGCTACCAAATGGCTTCCAATGACCGTATCGATAGACTAAATACCCTTTCAGCTTTCATCCTTCAACCCTAAACATCATGAAGCAAGAGCCCTAGGTTAAGCACTCCTCTACCAACTAGAGGTGCGAGGGAGTAAGCAAGCACGCAACTTTGACCGGAAATGTTCAAATGTGGGGGGCGAATTAGCCGAGGGGACTCACATCGCCACTTCGATCGGGCATCTGGAGAGCGATAAAATGCGTTTTGTTGTAGACGGGAAAAGCCTCTGCGGCGGCAAGCTCGTAGATTTTGTCGTCCCCTAGGATCGACCTCACGTCTGCAAACCCCAGGCGGATCTAAGCCCTCGCCCAGCGGAATCGAAAGGCAGAAACTGCAAAAAGGAAGGGGATAAGAGGAGAGGCACCTTTGGCGACATATTGGATCTCGCCGGCGGGGGAGCTGGTGAGGAACCATCTCGCGATCTCCGCCTTCTGCTTGTCGCTGAGCTCCTCGGGCTCGTCTCCTCCTCCGTCCGCCATCAGAGGGAAGAAAAGATAGAGTTAAATTAATTAATACCCGAAAAGATCAAGAGAGAGAGAGAGGTTGTTGATCTCCATTCTGCTCTTTTTTTTTTCAATCTCTATTTTTGGAAAAATAAAAAAAAAACACGAAGCAACTAATAAATATTAAATACTTATCTTTGTTTCTTAATTTATGTATATTACTTCGGATGAAATAAAATCATATTTTTTTAATGTCAGAAAAGTACCATAGGAAAATTCTAATTTACTTTCCATTCATACTGTTTTATGTGCATATGTTAAATATTTTTTAAATTGATAGTACTAAAATTGTTCGTAACAGAGTAATTAATGGGCTTTTAAAGATAAACAAGATGAATATTAATTTAGATGTTGATTTTTGAGTGACTATAAATTATATTTATTCGATAGATAAATCAATAAAAAAATTTAAATAATCAAAATAAAAAATCAAATTCTGAAATACGTGGATAGATTCTTCATTAACATTAGGCCATTAATTTGCTTTGAAGAATAAAGCTAATCACCATTAACTTATAAGGAAAGATAAGAGGTCCTAATCAAATTGGAATCTCCAGCTTTGACAAGCATCCACTGATCCAAAGTCACTATATATATCATGCCTTCGTAATTAACCAAGAATATTAAAGATTTAATTAATAATTAATTATATTTTTTAGTAGCTAATGAAGCATCTATGGACGACCGACGACTTATCCTCGTTTCACAATGAGCTCATCTAGCTCTATACATTATTGTTCATTAGTTTAAGCTCTTTAATTTTTGGTGATGTTTTGAAGAAGGAGAATAGATATATATTGAATCATATATATCGAAAGTTGTTATACCAGCTACCTCTTCTCCTCTCATTCCTCGATTTTTATTGAAGAAGAAGAAGATTAAATATTTAATTTGACAAGCGAACAGGTCCCTATGTAGAAAGTTATACAAATTAAATTAAAGAACATAATTCCATATACAACTTCCTACACTGCATTAATATTCAATTATAATTAAGCAAGACTACCATTACTGCAGAGATTACAACTCGCGCGGGATTAAATAGACATACACACACCACTAATTAAAGAGAGGAAAAGGTTCACACTAGAATGCACACGCTTGACAGTACACGAGAATGCATGCATCGATGATATGATCTCTAGATAGCTAGCTACATGTCGATGACTTTGAATGTGTCTCGATTCTTGACGACGATATCGTACATGTGCATTGACTTGAAGCTGGTGAAGTCGTTAGGAAGAGAGATGAGGTCGAGGGAGGATCGCTTGTGGAATTGAAGGAGATTGGGGTCATCGTAGTACCTCTCCCACCCTAAGCTCATTAGTTTGCGCTCCAAGGTTGCATAACAAGTGATGACTTTGTTGGTTGGGATGTGGAGCAGAACCTTTCGTCGACGACCGGTGCCCGATGAATATTGCTCATTGTTGGGGTTCTCAATTAGTCGAACTACACCGTTTTTAAAGACCCAAACGCCTGACATACCTAACTACCACACTTAATTAGAAGAAGAAGCTAATGAAACTTAAGCTCGTAATTGATGATGCCTTGAGCTAGGAAACTGACTAATTTACGAGTATAAATAGATGAGAAGAGCTTATAATTTAAGAGGAAATTAAACAAGAAAAAAATAAACAAGTGGGGTAGGTATTGACGACGTGTCTTTTTATGGAGTCTTAATTAGGTACAAGATTCTCATGGAAGAGTACTCTCACCCATGGATATATTTATTGTACATGGACGACAACTATAATCATATCTGTATGGTTCTAATTTTAATTAATGAAGATATATCGATCCCAATTGTCAATGCTCACGCGAGATTAATTAATTAGATCACAGACTAATTAAAGAGTACGTCCTATATATATAGATAGTATAATCATAAAATCAAACCACCGAAGCTTAACCTAGCTAGCTCATCAAATATTGCTTCAAATCAAGTTATTATCTTTATTTAAAGGTGTGATTTATTAACAAAATCTATAATTGATGGTTTAACACCACGATATCTATATCTATATATATATATATGTGAAGAAAAAAAAACATTGGCTCCTTTCCTGAATTAACATTTCAATTATCCAATGATTCAAAAGTAAAATAAAGAAGAAACACAAACTCAACTGATCTATATATATCATTAAGTGTGTTTATCATATTTGGTATATATTATATCAAATCCCGAAGGACTGTATGTATCACGGCTGTTCAGCATTAATTCATACTTTTTTTTAATGTTTCTTTCTGAAGGAATCAGCTGCGAGTGTAAATGAAAGAAGCACAAAGCATTCAGAGCGTATAATATACAGCAAGACAGTTATGTTTACGTACATCTGTTTCTGATGCATTGGCTGCAGAAGACTTTACACAACTTACGACTTAAGGAATGCATATTGATCTGGAGATGATAATAATAACAGCAATAGGTTTACTTTATTTAATGAGATGAAACTTTGGCTCAGCTCAGTATATATATATATATATATATATATATAGACGCATCTGATGGAAGTTTGTGAAAAGGAGAAATATTCCTGGTACCTTTTTGAACAAAGAAATTAAGCATA
>JBAMIB010000078.1:132430-144439 GCA_037177415.1 Kaempferia rotunda | reverse complement strand
TGGTATAATTTGTTAATTATCATGTACTTACATTTTAATATTTTTATTAAAGTTATTAATGGATTGCCCAATGAAAACACTAGCAAGTGTGAGCATTAGTGTATAACTCATCAAAAATTCAGAGCAAATAAAATTAACTTGTATTACTCTTATTTGTATTTCTTTCTCATTTATACAGTGCACTTACATTTTTAAGAAAAGTAAAGCACGTTGTTCATCCCTAATACTTTTTGATTATACATAGGAAGTGGATTTTAGGTTCCTTGGTCCATAAACCCCGCTTCATCACTGATCCAGTATATATCAATTGTTGATCAGATAAAGATAGATTAATATTTAAATTTTATCTTCGATTCAACGGTTGATATATACTAGATCAAAAAGGAAATTTATAGACCAAAAGATCTCCACTGACTGTTGATGTCGGGACAACCTTAACCATCCACTTCTCTGTGACCTTCCAATTCCCTCCGCATCAAATATACTAATATAAATTCGTTTAGAAATAATTTTTGTTATAACATAAAACCATTATTTTTTGGATGCAAACTTTCGTTTCCGGTAGCCGTGGCTCGGCCCGGCCCGGCCCGGCTCGGCTAGAAAAAAATTTCATGGGCCGGCTAGGGTTGCGGAACTCTCTCAGGTATAAAACGTCTCTCTTTCTTCAGTTTCTCGCAAGGCGCCGGCGAAGACGAACCAGTGATGGTGCACGTCAGTTTCTACAGGAACTGTGAGTCTCTCCTCTTCGATTCTCCAAATCGATCTCTTCGCTTATACAATTCCTTATTTTGTTTAAATTTGATCGTATATTCTTCCGAAGATCTATGTTTCTTATACTGACCTCCTGGAGGCCGGCTAATTTTGGGTGTTTGCAGATGGGAAAACCTTCAAGAAGCCTCGTCGCCCCTATGAGAAAGAGCGGCTGGATGCCGAGCTGAAGCTGGTTGGTGAGTATGGGCTCCGGTGCAAGCGAGAGCTCTGGAGGGTCCAGTACGCGCTGAGCCGTATCCGTAATGCGGCCAGAGAACTTCTCACGCTCGATGAGAAGAACCCTCGTCGAATTTTTGAGGGGGAAGCCCTTCTCCGCCGGATGAATCGGTATGGCCTCCTCGAGGAAGGGCAGAACAAGCTCGATTATGTGCTGGCTCTCACCGTGGAGAACTTTTTGGAGCGGCGTCTTCAGACTCAGGTCTTCAAGTCTGGAATGGCCAAGTCCATCCACCACGCTAGGGTCCTCATCAGGCAGCGCCACATCAGGTATAACTGTAAAGCTTTGTCCGTGTGCTATATACTGTTTTTACCCTAATAATGGAAATAAATATATATACTCTTGCCTTGTTGTTCCCTTGTTCTGCATTTTTCTTGAGTTCTTAGTGTGGATGCAATGTTGAATCATTGAGGTAGGAAACAGCATGGCTAAGGAGATTTTACATATGGGCATTTTAAATTTGTTTAATGCCTCTGTTAGCTTGTCTAATACCTATTGTTTGATTGTGTACACTTACCCCATTAATTTATGATGCAATACATTGCATTATTGTTTTTTAATTATTTGATAGTTTCTGTTATAGGACTATTTGATAATTATTTTTTGGGTCTTTTTCGAGTCATTATCAGAGCATGCTCTGGTGTAGTTGTTACTCTTCAACATTCTAAAAAGGTAAAAGAATGTACTGTGTTATAGAACAAAGAAACAAATAACAGGAACAAATAATTAACATTCTAAAATAGCAGTGTTTTTTTATTTCATTTACTCTTAAGTTGTTTCACACAAATTTCGCTCTTTTATAGTAGATGGTTTCAAGGTTGGTTTCAAAAGCTCTCTTAGTTGTATAATTTTGTTAAATGGCTCTAACAATCATGCGCGAAACAATTGACAATTATTTTAAATTTTAACCTCCATTTTCATAAACAGTCAGCATTCATTAATTTAATCATCCATATTTCATGTATAATACTTGATCAAGCACTGAGATCATCAATTACTCTGACTTGCTAGCTAAATGTTGGTTGAAATAATGTACTTGAAATCTGAAGAGCGGTGATTGTGATTTTGATCTCTCTGTCCTTCCTGTTTTTCTCCATGACAATGGCAAACTCCAGTACTCGACACTATTAAATTATGCTCTTGAAAACTGAAGAACCGTTAGTGTGATGGTGGTTTTGGTCTCTGCCCTCACTCGGTCACTCCTTATCTCCATGACAAGGGAAGGCACCACTGCTCGATGCTAACTCACTCAGCTTCTTTGTCATTACTGTTGCTAGTGCCTACTCCTGCCTTTTTTTTTTTGCACCAGAATGTGCTCTATCTCTCTACCTCAAGGCCTGGAGTTTCATGGTTGGTTTCCTCTCTTCCTCCAACAGCAGTTGCGGCTCCTTTGACCCCTCTGCCCCTATATCTTCATCATCTGCATGCATTGCCTTTTTGTCATCACCGATGCCACCTTGTGCCTGAACCGGATGATCAACACCAGTAATTTGCAGCACAATCCTTTGTTCTTTTGACAAATAAAATTTTTCTTAAATAAAATTAAATGTTTCTTAGTAGAGACATTATTCATTTACTTAGTATTGCTGTGCTTTCATATCTGCTGCTGTGTTTTGTTGTTTTCAAATTTCATTTATGAAAATATCTTCTATTATGTGGATTTTTGGCGCTCTACTTATATTGCCTCGACTCATTAATCTCGTTCTCTACTTATCAACCATCTTGCAGAGTAGGAAGGCAAGTTGTAAACATCCCCTCTTTTATGGTGAGGGTGGATTCGGCTAAGCATATTGACTTCTCCCTCACAAGTCCTTTCGGTGGTGGGCGCCCAGGACGGGTGAAAAGAAAAAATCAGAAGGCTGCAACTAAGAAGGCCGCTGGAGGAGACGGAGATGAAGATGACGAGGAATAAGCAACAATGCGCTCTGTGGTTGCCTCCACTTGTTTTCATTTGAGCATGATGCTTCTAGTTTGTTACTTTTCTTGAAGTGGGGACTCATAAATTTATTCTCAACGACTAGTAATGTCTGAAGTTTGGTTTTATGTATTCGACATCTGTATCTTTAACTTGGCCTCGAGGTTTTCATTCAATTGTCTGTTTTAATGGCAGCATCGCTGCGAGTCTATTTATATTTGCGATGTCATACAGTCATCCGAATGTAGATCCTTTTGCGTTACAGTTATTATAGCAAATCTTTACTTAAGATTCCATAGAATGCACTTTTGTTTGTATTTTTTTGCTACATATCTTCGCCCTATTGGCTGGCATGTGCTATTTCTGTCCTTGTTTCCTTTAACTGGTTCACTTTCATTTAATATCTGGCTTGCAAGAACGGGTACAAGTAAATTTGTTATCATATTCTGTGAAAAGAAAAAAAAATTGGTAGGTCGTATTCCGTATGGTTAGATTAAACGAGAGGAATAAATAACTAAGTTGTATTGAGTTAATTTATGAGATATCTGACTTTCTTCACGTGCCTTTAAAAAAAAGTCTGAATTTGACTTCACATCAAGCTTTAGATGAGAAGCACTATTCTAGACTAATCTAAGTCGAACAAAAATTGATATCAAATTAATTGAAAACTCTGAATTAAACTGCACCTACAGCAACACGAATTAAATGTTCTTGAAAGGCATTATAAATGTCATTCACTTTGTCCTGTGTCATCACATGGCACATGAAGAAAACTCACCTGTTCGGCTTCAACGTCACTCCGTCGCTTTAAAATACTCAAACAGATGGTCAAACCCCACGTCCCATGCCCGATCGCGCGGCACACTGCTCTCTCGATTTCAAAATAGAGGGGAAATATAGAATAATATTTTATTTATATAAATTATCTGAATACTAATCTAAAACTTTAAATATGACATATAATCATAATAATAGTAATAAGTATGATAAATGTGAAAATATTATATTATGTTATCGATTATTCATGTGATCTCGATTATAATAATCAATAACAGATATAGTAAAACTCGATTAAATCGATCCGAGATTATTATTATTATCCATCAGTACTGTCGTTATTTATCTCTACTTCAAGATCCGTCCATTGCCGACATGGTGTTTAGATAATTAATTAATTCCTCCCTCACGCGATTCCGCCTTTTAAATCAGGGGGCAATCCAACTGATCAGCTACTAAGGAAGCTTCGAATCCGAAGAGTTTGCGAGATCGCTTTTCCGGAGAAAAGGAGCTAGCTAGCTAAGCTGCTTTTGCTGGGGAGGATGGAGAAGTACGAGGTGGTTAGCGAGTTGGGGTCGGGCAATTTCGGCGTCGCCAGGTTGCTTCGCCACAAGGAGACCAAGGAGCTCCTCGCCATGAAGTACATCCCTAGAGGCCATAAGGTTCGATTTTCCTATAGCTAGCTCGTAATTCCTGATTATTGATTCTGATTCTACTGTTTTTATTTCCTAATTGATTAATTAATTAATTAGATCGACGAGAATGTGGCGAGGGAGATCATCAACCACCGGGCGCTCCGGCATCCCAACATCATCCGATTCAAAGAGGCATCTTGGCATCTTAATTTCTTTAATTGATTCAAAAAAGTTACCATTATTAATTTGTCGATTCGCGTACGTCTTGTTCTAGCTAGGTCGTTTTAACGCCGACGCATCTTGGCATCGTGATGGAATACGCCGCTGGCGGTGAACTCTTCGACCGCATATGCAATGCCGGAAGATTCAGCGAAGATGAGGTCGATCAGTTCCTCGATCGCGCACTCCACGGCAAAAATTAAAGGGGAAGAACTGATCCTTAATTTTCTTCATGTTGTTTTCTCCTGCAGGCACGATATTTTTTTCAACAGCTCATCTGCGGCGTCAGCTACTGCCATTTATTGGTAAGAAATTAAGAGCTAGCTAGCTAATTTTGCTGATCTTTTTTTTTTTCAATTAATTAATTCTTGACCTTCCGGCCGGTGATTCCAGCAAATTTGCCACCGGGACTTGAAGCTGGAGAACACTCTCCTGGACGACAGCCCCGCGCCACGCCTCAAGATCTGCGACTTCGGTTACTCCAAGGTGGTTTCCCTTTCCCCAACCCATGCATGAAGCATGATTAATAAATCCCGATCGATATCATTTTCGCTGCATGCCTGCCTGCCTGCAGTCGTCTGTGCTTCACTCGCGGCCTAAATCCACGGTGGGTACGCCGGCCTACATAGCTCCCGAAGTGCTCTCCCACCGGGAGTACGACGGCAAGGTGCCATCCTGAAATCCTCCTAATTAATATTAGCACAGCACTGCTCGATAAGGAACACACTTACAAACCAAAATACCAATTTGGATCCACAGACAGCTGATGTATGGTCCTGCGGAGTGACATTGTTTGTGATGCTGGTGGGAGCTTATCCTTTCGAAGATCCAGACGATCCCAAGAACTTTAGAAAGACCATTGGAGTAATTAATTATATAATCTAATTCAACTTCTTCTTCTTCTTCTACCTTCGTTTATGTTTGCTATTTATGTTTGCTCTCTCAGAGAATAGTATCAGCACAGTACAAGATACCCAGCTATGTTCACCTTTCACAAGATTGCGAGCAGTTTCTTTCAAGGATCTTTGTCGCCAACCCTGCCAGGGTAAAATACTAAAATTCGGGCCGTGCATATATGCAATCTATAGTGATTTACAAATTTTCAGCAAGTTACATCGATTAATTAATACTGTTAATCTTTCTCGTCCACTTGAGTACTTAATTTCCTGTTTGCACGCAGAGGCTCACCATATCAGAGATAAGGAATCACCCTTGGTTCCTGAAGAATTTGCCTAAAGAGCTGGCAGAGGCAGCACAAGCTCAATACTATCAGAGGGAGAATGCAGCCCTCACGTATTCCTTACAGAGCGCGGAGGAGATAATGAGGATTGTGGAGGAAGCACGGACTTCATCGTCAAAAGCATTAGTATCTGGTTTCGCAGAGTACGATGAAAGTGAAGGAGAGGATGACGATGTCGAGGATGAGGATGATGAATACGATAAGAGGGTGAAGGAGGTGAGAGCAAGTGGAGAATATTCATTTGTTGATTGAGTAGGTTGATGGCCGGAAACTCGTGTGAAGCAGAGGGAGGAATAGAGATGCATCGATTCGACGATTCCATTCCTCTGTTGTTGAGATGGACTAGTAGGATTAATTTGTGTGTTCTTCAGTTTAGTTTGGAATTAATTGTCTTATGAATATTATAAAAAAGGATCATTGATCATTGTATTATATCCTGCAATTTTTTTTTTTAAAACCAATTGAACCCGATCAAATTTAAAAAAAAAAACTAAAAAAATTTGAACTCATAAACTATAGGTTAATTTATTTTTTAATCAAATTAATTGAATTTGTTTAAAAAATTATTTTTTTAATAAAATTTAGTAAAACAGGATTTAAAGGTTTTGCTTGATTAAAAATTCAATTAATTTGGTTTAACTAAATAAGCAATAAAAAAAAATCAAAACTAAAATTAATTAATTGATTTTTTAAGGAAAAAAAAATAATATTTTAAATAAACTTAATTAAAATTTTAAAGTTAATTTTTTTTAATTGAATTTTTGTTAATCCCTATTTGGATGAACATCCATTAAATTTCTCAATTTATCCGGTTGGTTGGTAAGAAATTTTTATTGGACCATCCGGCATTAAAAAAATAATAATAATAATTGAAAAAATATATATTTTAAATTACATCATATTTGATCAAAATATTATTCTATAAGTTTAAACAATAAGATATTATTTAAAATTAAATCATATTTTATAAAATATTATTCTACAAATTTTAACAGTAATAAATTATTGGTATACATGTACTTTTTATCTATTTTTTTATCTATGCAAAACTATTTATTATTATTTTTTAAAAAATGAGGCATTCAATTAATATCAGTATATATATATATATATAATTTTTTATCAATTAATAAAAAAAATATAAACGTGAGAATGAATATTTACTGGATTCTGATCGATGTTAAACTTCGGATCTTCAATTTTCGGATTCGGATCATGAACAGCTTATTAATCCGGATCCATGCAATGTAGGTTCATCTACCTTTGATCAATATTTTTCTCTTTTATATCGCCGGCTCCGTCACACCTTCTTCTCCTCCTCCCCTCCCTCCGTCGTTGAAACCCTAACCCTAGACTCAATCGCCTCCACCACAAATTCGATCGAAGGAAACAACAATTTCCACATATCTCTGGAGTTCTCCATCCTCACACTTTGGATCTCTAATGCGCACCATCCCGAAAGCCCATAGCGTTTGGATCGGATATGGCTCTCGTCGCGGTGGAGCCGGCGGGTGCCCTTGTAGAATCGGGTGCGAGAGACTCTATGGAATCGTTTCTACGGATTTTGGAGTCCCAGAAGGAGCTCTTCCACAGCCAGATCGACCAGCTGCAGAAGCTCGTCGTCACCCAATGCAAGCTCACCGGTGTGAATCCCCTCGCTCAAGAAATGGTATGCGTGGTTCATTGAAATTGAGGCGTTGGTGGATGGTTTTACATGATGTTCTGCTTTTTATTTAGTATCAGATTCTTCAAACTGAATAAACCAAAACAAAGTTTGATTTTGTTAATTGGGATTTTCATCACTGGTATTATAGTGTAAAATACAGGGCATGGCTAATTGTTGTTGTAGGTAATTATATAATCCCCGCGTTCTTCCTGTTCCCTCAAAATATTGGTTCTGTAATGTTAATTGATCTTTGTTAGAAACCCCGTTACGCTTTATTAGAAAAAAGGATGCAAGCAAACCGTTGTGCACAAAGAATGTTTTTCAAATTTATCTTATTAACTTTTATATTTTATTGGGGCATAATTTGATTATAGGTGAGTTCCTTAGGTAACTTCTGGTTCTTCTTCCAATGTTTTGGCAAATCACTGTTTAATGATCCTCCAAGATGTGAGTGAAAATGGAAATTATGTTTTATATTACACAAGTATTATGATAATTAGATCATAAAGTAAGTGTAGATTACACATTACTTGAATTTTGCCATCATTTTGTACACTACATGCATAAATATTTGTTCTGTTCCGTTTCAATCTATATGTGGATCAACTGACAATGCATTTTTATTTACCTGCAGGCTGCTGGTGCTTTATCAATAAGAATTGGCAAGTGTTCTCTCCCATTTTGAATTATTTTTCTTGTTCTGGTCTCATAGTTTTGTTTTATTATGCAATTACATACTAAAAGAGATCTTAATTTCATAATCATGTTGATGAGAGCGTAGTTATTTAAGGCGTGAAATACCCAAACAGCATAGGTGCTACGGGGCTTAGGCATTAGGCGTTAGGCGTTAGGCGTAAGGTGAGGCGCACACCTTACACTTTGGGTATAAATTTATATAATTCAAACACATATATATGAAATTTCTGCCAACATATTTCATTAACAAAATTATAATCCACAAATTATTAAATAATAATGTAAATATAAAATTCACTAACATTCAAATATTGAAATAGTTTATTTTCATAATCAAAATCAAACTTCAAATTAAAGAAAAAACAAACTTCAAATATTGAAGAGTGATGCAAAGAGAAATATGTTTAGCAATGCAAAGAGAAATAAGTTTGCAAGGGAGGTTTATGTTCATTTTCTAGGGACGAGGAAGAGAATAAGTTTGGCGATGCAAAGAGAAATAAGTTTGTAAGGGAGGTTGATGATCATTTTTTTAGGGGAGAGGAAGAGTCAAATATGTAGTATGCATGCAACCTAATTAATGGTTGATGTTCATTTTCTAGGGTAGAGGAAGAGTCATGCTAGAAAAATGTTCCTCATGCATGCAACCTAATTAATTTAAAGGGTAATTTAAGCTATGGGTTGGGCTTTAAATTTTTTTTTTCCCACTTGTGCCTTAAGTGTGCCCTACCTCTCAAAAGGAGCCCGCTTAAGTGCGCTTCTTTCAAGTATGCACTTGGGTCACTACCCAGGCGCAAATGGCGTGCCTGGCCGCGCCTTGCGCCTAGGTGATGCTAGGTGCGTGCTTTTTACAACTATGGATGAGAGTTAACTTGTTCAGACTCTCATTAACCTAATATTAAAATTGGCATCTAGTGGATTTCTTCTGGGAGTAAATCGAATGAAATACTGATTTAATTGATAATGTGCCGATGGTAAATGCAAGGCACATGCATCAATTCAAGTTTCTATCACTGTCTATTATGTCAACAAATAAATAAATCTGCTTCTATGCATAACATAAGATACAAGTGTATCTCCAACCACAAATAAGGGTCCAATATTCATGACCATTATTGTTAACATGGAGCAAAATGTGATCTTACAATATTTATGAATCAATGATTCACGTAGTTTATACATATTACATATAAATTTGAATTTAAATAATCATGACAATCCAATTCGAAGTAAATTGACCACACCAAAGATGGAATTGATCCCCAATGGTCAATAATGATGGAGAAGAAGACCAAGTCATTCCCCATCATGACACAAAGTTGAGAATGGGAGTAAATAAGATATGAAATTTTATATAATATAGGATGGAAAAACGATTAAAATAATGCAATTTTTTTATAAAACATTTTATATTGTCTTATTCAAACCTTACTATTCATGAGCCAGAGGTTCCATAATTAAAAATGTTAATCAAAATGATTCACACTATAAACTTCAACCAGACATTGTTGAGTTTAAATCATGCCTTCGCTAGTTTGCTTGGGAGGTTAGGTAGATTTTTTAGAATTTCCATAACCCTTTATCTTTGTTTTCATGTTGACCGAGAAGAGCATTATTAATCAGAGGAAGCATCATAATTGTTGATTACAAATACATTGATATTTGTTATGTTTTGTTGTGCTGATGATATGCTTCTTCTGTCATGAGATACTTATAAACTTTCTTATTGAATCATAAACCTTTCTTATTGACATCTTGCCCTTGTGAAGTCTCTATTTCCTTTTTTAATTTACATCGAGTTAACTACTCTTATATTTACACATGCTTATTACACATACCTTGGGTTTCTACAATATGTAATATCTGATTTAATATGGACTATCAATTTGTTTCTCTAAATTCAAGGTTCAACAATCTGATACAGGAAAACGGCCAAGAGATTTGTTGAACCCTAAAGCACTAAAGTATATGCAATCAGTTTTCTCCATCAAAGATACAATCGGGAAAAAAGAAACTCGTGAAATTAGTGCTCTCTGTAAGGTCACTGTTTCACAGGTAAGTTGTTTTAACTATTTGAATTTGAAATTCTATTGCTTTTTCTTTCTTTTTGATTAAACCCAATTATTTGGATTTAAGTATACATTGGAGCTTGAAACATGTCTAGTAACAAACAGTTGTGATGCGATTTGCATATAGGGCTCAACCTACTGGGGAAAACCCCGAACAAAGACTTACTGTAATAACAATATATTTTTAAAAAGAATTATGTGCAAAATTCTGGATCTACTGGATCTATGTTGAGTTTGTTTAATGAAGTAACGCCTCATACACTCTTTTATAGCTGCTTCATGACCCTTTTTCTTAATCCAAGAGTAGATCATTATATAACACTACCTAAATGCCCAAGTGGATGGGGCAGCACTATTGACTCTGGTTAACTTTGTGGTCTTTGAATTCTGATTCAGGACTCCACTTCACAAATGCCTCACAAAGTTGAGCTGTATTAATTTGCCACAAAAAAACACTGACACATCCTTGGATATGCATGTCTGATATGATTTATAACCCAGCTGGTGTGTTTGATCAGAACATTTTCTGTTTATTTTTATCTGTTTATTTTTTCCTAAACACTGACACATCCAAAGTGAAATGCTTTGGAAATTCAAATAATCATAGTTTTTTTATCTGTTTATTTTTTCCTAAACATTTTCTGATCAAATCCAAGGAATTATTTTCATTTTTAAATATGTTTTTTTCTCATTTGGACTCTCCTATCCTCTTAGATGCATAATGAAGAGAGCTAGAAATGTTTAGTTTTAAGTCACTTCTACTTTGATTCTTTTCAAACTAGTTAATCTAAACATAACCACATTTATTATTTAATGGTACTCTATGTTCTTTTCCTTCTGATTGTATTTCTCTTTGGCTTGGTGACCGAGTTGACCTAAAATTGGTGATTACCATATGTAGGATGATGTCCTTCATAGCTTCTTTATCCTGATCCATCCTATACTTTCATTTAAGTTGTTTAATTATTGGGAAATTTTTTGACATGTTCTTCTGGACTTGTCCTTGCTTTGTATTTTAATCAGCTGCTCAACAACCTTGTGATGATTGGAAATTAAAATACTCCATATTATATCTACGAAATTTGTGTTACAGGTCAGAGAATTTTTCGCCGGTCAGCGTTCTAGAGTGAGAAAGCTTGTTCGCTCATCATGTGATCAATCAGCTAAACTAGAGGCGTCTAAGGTGGCCAATGAAGAATGTTCTTCTAGTTTGGACCATTCTTCCGCTGTCAGTGAAGTGCAATTAGAAAACACTGCAGTTGGTACGACAATCGGGGAGCTTAAACAGGCTCCTGAGAACACTTGCATTCTTGCTACTCTTAAAACTGATGAACAGGTGACAGTGAATCCAAATGAGCCTGTGAAAGTTGAGGCAGGCCATCCATCCTTATTGCCCGAGGAAACTGCACCTGGTGTTGATTCCGATGATAAGGAGTTTTTAGATAAAATATTCAATATGATGAAGAAGGAACAGACTTTTTCTGGGCAGGTGAAATTAATGGAGTGGATTCTCCGTATTAACAACACTGCAATTTTAAATTGGTAAGATATTTTGAGCTTGCAGTTATACTGCATGTTATTTATTCACACTGGTCTTATGCCTTCTATATCTAATTAGGTTCTCAAATAATGGTGGGGTTCCCATATTGGCAACATGGTTAAGTGAAGCAGCTGTTGAAGAGCAAACTACTGTGCTGCATGTCATTTTGAAGGTTCTAATTAATTTATTTGGTCAAACTGCTAAAATTCAAGTTGCTGATTTGAGCAATTTTTTATTCAGGTTCTTTATCATCTTCCACTACACAAA
>JBAMIB010000078.1:98365-111258 GCA_037177415.1 Kaempferia rotunda | reverse complement strand
TTGTACCAAATGAGATACTACCATGTAGCAACAAATAAATTTTCATTGACCTCTAACGTATGAATTATTTTTTTCCCTTGTCTTACTTTATATTACAGGATCACGTGATTGGCATTCTTGACTGGGAACTGTCAACTTTAGGGAATCAAATGTGTGATGTTGCACACAGTGCCATGGTAATAATCCTCCACTGGTCTCTACCCTCCTGAACACATTTGAACAAATTATTTAAATTGTCTGTTAGCTATGTATTGTTCTTTTTTTTCTGTATCGCTAGCTAATTGTTTAACTTTACTGTGTTAAATACTTTATTTTTTTGGGGTTTTAGTGAAAATGATTTTTAGCTAGTAGTTTTTGTGATTATGATGTAATTTTTCAAGGCATTTTATATAGGTGAACAAAGATAATAATTGCAAGGAAATCATATCAGTGAAAAAATTTAGTAGGCTAATATGATACTATTTTAATTGGGACTAGCATGACTTGATGACGTTGATGAATGTGGTACATTAATATAATAGTTCTGATGAAAGTAGTTCATGTAATTGGGAGCACATTTTCCTTTCTTAGTATCTCATGTTAAACATACCATAAGATTCCAAAGTTTTCATGGATTAAGGCTAAGTATGGCAAGATAAATGGGTGGATGATGCTTGATGAAGATGGTTAAAAAAATGATTAGCAGATTAGCTCCTACTTTGTTATAATGGAGAAAAAAAAAGGAGATTAAAAAAGGAATGACATTTTCTAGACTCTAAGTCATTTTAAAGGAAGGTAAAGGCATGCCTACTTTTGAGGAAAAGGAGCCTAACAAGAGGGAAAGTAAGAAGAAATCAACAATCTGTTTCCTACTAAAGAGAAGAAAAGGGGGGCAATTTGGATGTCCTTTCCTCACTTTTGGTTCTGGCCAAAATAGGATGAAAGCATTGAAAAGTGGTGAAAAGACTGTTTAACTTTGTATATCTTAGTAAGAACGAAATTAAATGTCTAAACTTGTCATTCTTTTTAATTTCCCCTTCTTTTATCTCTTCTCAAGTAGGCAACACAAAGGAAACTCCTTTCCTCTCCCTTCTCTCCCCTCTTCTCTTCCCTAGCACTGGTCATTTCTTTCCCCTTTTCTTTCACTCAAGTAGACATGCCTTGAAGGAGGAAATGCCAAACAAAGTGAGAGAAAGGATTCATTAACATCAAAGATTAAAATACAATAGGAAAAAATATACTTGAGAATAAGGAGAGAGAAATTAAGCCTCTTTATTTATACAATTAATAGAGAAATAAACTGATGATAGAGGAAATTGTCGATAGAATATGGAGCAACTTTAGTTTGAGGGAGTGGCATAATGTGACTGAAGATCGATGATGCAAGGCACTTTCTGAGTGTTGCGAGGAAGTTCCTGTACTGAGTGAGCATCCATGATTTGTTAGAGTTTGTCAGAGATGGTGGAGAAGATGGAGAGTTGCTTGATAACAGTCCCGTTCCATGTCTCAGTGCAGGAAAACTACTTGTGAATTGGGAAATATATTGAAAAACTCATTTACTAGCTTCAAACATGATTGGTTTATTCAAATCATAGTTAATTCTTTGAAATTTTTTCAGCATTATATTCTTGATTTTGCTGCACTTGGCGAACACAAATCATATGAAGGACTGGAGACTAGTGGTATTCCAGAAGGTATTCCTTCCTTAGTAGAATATCTGGCATTATATTGCTCTGCAGCTGTAAGTAGTACCTTGACTCTCTTTTTTTCCCTATATTTTCCATAATTTCAGTTTCATTTTTATCCATCATGTTTGCTTTATTCCTTGCATAAAATCAATGATCTTCAGGGAAGGCCTTTGCCTGTTCGAGAATGGAAATTTTATATTGCCTTTTCTTTGTTCCGTGGTGCATCTATTCATGCAGGTGTATACCATAGGTGGATTCAGGTATTAAGATCAGAAAATTTTACTTAGATATTTTTTTTTAGTTGTCTAATAGTTTAAGATATGCAGGGCAATGCTTCAGGGGGTGAGCGAGCTCAGGATTCTGGAAAGCTAGTCAATGTCTTAATTGATTCTGCATTGGAATTTATTAATCGAGAATCTGTTCTTCCTGATATCTCTCCCCGTGGTAATCTTGTTGTGATGATTTTTTTCCAAGTCTCTTTATTGGAAGGAATGTGAGATTGGCTATATTCTCTTAACCACATTTTATTCTAAAGTGCCTATTCAACATCAAATCTTTATTTGCTTTATGGTTAAGTTTGAATGTGGGACCAACCAATCACACGGGGTGGGATGGTACCATATACCTTTACTAAAGGATGTTAGCCATGGGTTTCGATTTTCAGATTAGGTTTCAAGGGGTTCCTTCAGTATGGGCTGCTTGGAGTTCTACAAATGAGAAGTTAGGATAGAGTTTGGTATAGGTGATTGAGGGGCAATTGAAGTGGGATTGTGGAAGGTTTGTTTATTGAAGTGTGTTGGAGGTACAAACATGAACATAATTTTGAGAGTGTGCACATGAGGGCGAGTACTGGCTTCTGAGTGCCATGTATCTAATCCCAAGAGTGCATTCAAACTCTTTGAAGGACCACAGCAAAGGAGAATTTCTTGCTCATCCTGCCTAAAAATGCACTGTTTAGTTCACGTGAAGAAGTTTGAAGTCCTGTTTATTCCCATAGGCCATTACTGGCAGAACTATGTTATAACGAATCGGTCACAGTATGGAAGAGACCCTTGGCATGCACATATACTGTCATGGTAGACACATTTCTTCTGCATTACAAATTTTCCTTGTGTATTTCTTCTTACCATGTTCTTATGGCCCTAATTCCCTTCAGCTGTACTTGAAAAAGAACCTTGTTAGTCTCAAAATTTGTCCACTTGCTACTTGATATTTATCAGAGCATGTGTTTTCCTTTGTATTAATTTGGTAAAAAAATAATAATTTAAAAGTGGATCACCCTCCCTATTCAGGAACCAGTTCACTCAAGCGAGCACTTTTGCTGTTCCATTAAACTTTTATCATACTTGCATTGTTTAGTATTCTGGATCCATTTAGGTTAGATCTAATTCTTGCAAAGGCCTACAAGTTTGTATGTGTACCGTGTTCAGGAATTTTGAATCCCAGGGTAGCTGTGTCATTAGAAGAGGAGAATCAACATTCCATGATGGCGCAGGGACTATTTATGCCCACTCAAAAGGTTTTGAACCTTAGGAAGAAGTTATTGAAGTTTTTGCAAGAACAGATATACCCGAGGGAAAGTGAGTTTTACAGTATGGCGCAATCAAGTAGCCGTTGGACTATTCATCCAGAAGAAGAAAAGCTAAAATGGTTAGCCAAACAGGAAGGCCTTTGGAACTTATGGATTCCAGTAAGGTTTTAACGTCTTGTTTTTATTCACAATCTTAATTAGTTTCTTATGGAAAGGGAATGAACTTGATGGTTTGTGTTCAGTAACTTGATTACCTGCTTTTCCAGTTGGTGTTTGATTTGTTTCTTGTTGCATGCCACATTGATAAATCTGTAGGCTGACAGTGCTGCTAGAGCGAGAAAAATACTTGAAGGAGAAGGGCACGTTTCTGGTGGAGTTTGGACTAACAACTTACTAGGTGCTGGGCTATCCAACCTTGAGTATGGATATCTGTGTGAGATTATGGGCCGTTCGATTTGGGCACCACAGATTTTCAATTGTGGTGCACCAGACACAGGAAATATGGAGGTAACATAATGTTTATATATGTTGTTACTTTATCTATGTTACAGTCATCAATTTTCTTTTGTTCTTTAATAAACTATCTACTATTCCATATTTACCTTTTTCCTAGTGTCAAGTCAACACATGCATACATCTTTTAGATATGCTATTAAGTATAACTCTACATTTTGTTTTTTAGTTCTGTACTAACTAATTAATCATGAAAACATCATTATGTAGGACATGTTATATTCTTTAAGGGCACCAATTTTATATATATTAAATATCTGTTATTTATAGTTGCATGGCGGTGGTCAACCTGAAGTTTGGATGGAGGATCCCATGCTATAATATTCATGTAAATAGAGGGTGGGTTGCTTAAGCCTGTTTAGTTGTATGTATGTTGCATCCGCAGGCTTTGAGAATCCAAGATTGATGAAAAAGGCATAAGGAAAGAAAATAAATTGTATATAAGGTTAAATGTGCTCTAATAGATGGTTATGCTGAGCATGACTAACTTGTGCATTCCATTATTTATTGTGCAGAGGGTAATGGATAATGAAGTAAGAAAAAAATATCTTTAAGCCTAGAAGATCAGCAAACATTATTGTATATGTTGATAAGATCATTATTGTGAGTATCAGAGTGGTTTTTCATCTCAGTGAAATTTTGTATTGGACACACTTAGATTTGTGTCTGATTCTGGACTTGTGGAGTGTGGATACCCTAACAGTCAACAGATCTTCAACTTATGGTTTGTTAGGAGATGATGTCAAATCCTAGCAAATATGTCATAATTTAAATACAAAACAAATCTTTTGCTCGACCTATTGATTGAAAAGAGATGGACAATTCTACAAAATATAAGTTCTGTAGCTAAGCTGAGTGATTAATAAGTTAGAGGTTAGAAAGGATGTTTTTCATCTGCAATTTTCTGGATTTTCTGTTGCGGTAATTTCCTTATAGTCAACAGTGAAATCAGCAATGATAATTTGTTATAATAGCTTGTAGTTATCTGCAATTTATGATTCTTTTCGCTATGTAATATTAAGAGCACGTTCTGCAACATTATTATCTTCATTCAGGTTTTGTTGAGGTATGGCAACAAGGAGCAACTAAAAGAGTGGCTGATTCCCTTGCTAGAAGGAAACATTCGATCCGGATTTGCAATGACTGAGCCACAAGTTGCATCTTCTGATGCAACCAACATTGAATTTACAATTTTCTTTTTCATAATTTTCTTAGTAGTTACTGTTGTCTGCACATCTTTGTTTTTGTTGTTTATCCAACACATGCCATGTTCTCTTTTTACTGGTTTTTAATATGGTCATCAGTTACCTTGCTACCTAGAAAAATTGAGAACTATAAAATTATGATTAGTTCTTTTAGTAGCTCAGGTGGCAATTAGAAATTAATTTCTCAATAGTACATGTCAGCACTGTGAGAAGCATAGTTGTACTTCTATAAAGCACCCTCTTAATACTATTTTTAGTCTAGAATGCTTGGATGATACTGAAAATAGTATTGTACTGGCATTTTGTACTATTAATACCTTTTTTTTTAAATTTTTTTTTATCATAATTGGATCTTATAAGATTCATTCAACCTGATGCTAAATGTGCTTCTTTTACCTCGAGATGGTCATTCTACAAATTTGACATAGGCAAGGCGACTTCTACATCATAAATGGAAAGAAGTGGTGGACAAGTGGAGCAATGGATCCTAGATGCAAAGTCCTCATAGTGATGGTATGTTTCAGTAATAAAACCAATTATTTTGTTTATTACTAGAATTAGTCATCTGTTTTCGATAACTAGTGTGAAATTCAACACCACATGTAGGGGAAAACAGATTTTTCTGCTGCTTTGCATAAGCAGCAATCAATGATCTTAGTGGATGCCAATACTCCTGGGGTGTGCATAAAAAGACCCTTGCTTGTTTTTGGTTTTGATGATGCACCTCATGGCCATGCTGAAATAGTTTTTGAAAACGTCCGTGTACCTGCGAAGAATATTCTTTTTGGGGAAGGCCGGGGATTTGAGATTGCCCAAGTATGTCTTATCTTCCATGACTCAGTACATGACGTCTCATTTTTCATGATATCTCAGCATCACTATATTTTCAGGGTAGACTTGGACCAGGCAGATTACATCATTGCATGAGACTTGTAGGAGCTGCAGAACGTGGTATGCAGATGGCAGTTGAAAGAGCACTCAAGAGGAGAGTCTTTGGAAAGTTAATAGCTGAACAGGGATCATTTTTATCAGACCTTGCCAAGGTTATTTGACTTGTTTTTTTTTTCTTTTTGTCTTTAATGCTTACTATATCATGTTTCAGTAGTTTTAGTTGGGTTATATTGTCAGTATTCAATCTACTATGGTTGATTATTAATGATGCGAATGATTGGACATGACTGAATGATAGCTTTCTTTTATGACCATAAACCGCTTGTAGTTGGGGAAACAAACGCCGTGTCTGGTTAATGCAATAGAATAGATGAGTAATAGAGGCTATTTTAGGTGGAAGGTGGAATAGAACAGAAATACATTCTTTAAAAAAGTATCTGGGTTATAGAATGGAACAGATATGGAATAACTCTTTTTATGTTTAGTTCCTCGAAATGTTATGAAAAATAGATGAGGGATAATTTTCATAATGATAAAATATACCTAAAATATGTATTTAACGAAGAATGAAATATGTATTTCCAAAAGGACTTTATCAATGCACCCCCTCTGATTTTATACACCTGTCCTTGTCTGATGCAGTGTCGCATTGAATTGGAGAAAGCAAGGCTGCTTGTTCTTGGAGCGGCTGATCATCTTGATCGTTCTGGGAACAAGGAAGCTCGAAAAATAATTGCTATGGCCAAGGTAAGTTGATGCTTTGTCTTTCTAACAAGCTCGAAATAGGAACAGTTAATTTTGGGGGGGAATAGTTAAGTCACTCGCTTCCGAGCACTTAGCCTTCAGGCAGTCTTTCTAACAAGCCTGGCCTCATCCCTCCCAGGCACTCATTCAATCCTGACTGAATTCATATGCGTGAGTTGTCTCAGGCTGTGTAGCCCACTGCACAAGTCCGCTGTGGTTTCAGATTAGATAGTTCGCGATGCACTAAATATCTTCTTTTCGAAACATGACAGGTATCAACGCCAAATATGGCATTGAAGGTGCTTGACTTTGCGATCCAAGTTCATGGAGCTGCTGGTGTATCGTCAGAAACTGTTCTGGCACATTTATGGGCCACTGCTCGCACTCTGCGGATTGCTGATGGCCCCGATGAAGTTCATCTGGGAACCATAGGCAAGTTAGAACTTAAAAGAGCCAAGCTTTAGAGTGTTCGGTACTTGTTAACTCTGGCAAAAACAAGATCAAACAAGAATAAAGCATACCAAACTGATACCAGCCCGAGGATGATCTGGAGTCTAGAGAGTGTATTGCTATTTAACACTTTGCAATTGATAGTTGGATATCAGTAATTCATAATGACTACTTTGAAATAAACGTAGTTGGTTAAATTTGCTGGTATGTTGATTAATTCGATTTTCTTTTGTTTTCCATTTTGCAATAGGCGTGAGACGAACTGAATGGAGTAATATTTTTTGAAGTTAAAGTGGCCTTTGAACCAGTGTGCCATCTAATTGATTAGTCTTTTAGATTGAATCGGGGCCAAATCCAGAGATTTTTTCCCCATCAATTCAATTGGTACAAATTGTGTGTGGTTCCATAAACAAATCAAGTACCTGCAGAATTACATAACTTTAAATATATTTAAATGCGACCTAAACTTGAGAACTAAACATAATTGAGTATCCAAATTAGAGGTAAGTGAAACATAATTGATTGTATGTAATATCATTTTTAGACATGATGGCTATCTCACTGTAGACTCTAGCAGTCATTATATCAAACTTGAAACCAAAGCAACTATTTACTTGCTGTAATCTAGTTAAAAGGTCGAGTTGCAAAAGGGCTTTTGGAGGTTTATAAACGTAGGGGAGTTATTTTTTTTTATATACCTATCATGTTTTTATAAATAATTGATCATATCATGAAACTTGGAAGTGAGCTAGGCCAACTAGCTTAAAGTTGGAAGTATTTCCTTGAAGTTAAGCAAAAGGTTAAAAAGTATATCAGAGCTGAAAGCTACCTCAAGCTAGCTACCAATTCCAATTATATCTGCCACACACGCACAAACAAACAAATGAAGCCACCAACAGAGCCATGAGATTACAGGCAAGCAACATGGTGATCTCCATCATCCCAAATCAATTAATAATCTCCACTTTCATTATTGAATTCCTTCTTCGTTATCCTTTTGTTTTTTATGGACAAACAATCAAGAAAGCACCATCAGTTTTCAGAATCACATTAGCGGGATACATAGAGAAGAGAGGACGGTGAATGCCAAGGTAGAAGACAGTTATTTTGGATAGACTAGTTGTTAAGAGGCAGGCACCCTTTGACATTTCTGAAAATTAGATACCTTTCAGATGATTTTAGAATTTTAAGACATTTTATTAGTTTCTGCCTTTAATTTTTCTTGGTGCTGCATGTGGATCCCCTCGTGCCAGCTCATGCTTGAAGTGCTTCCTAATTGAACCACTGGTGTCTACATCACTCAGACCATACATAATCTACTGCCTCTCCTTATCCTCCAATTCTCAGCCTCTGCTGCTCCAACTAGAGATTTCTCAACCCATTTCTGAAGCTCCTGTGGCAGATCAATTCAGTTACTGAGGTGAGTTAGAAATAAGCTACTTTTCATCCAATAGCCAGTGTGCTCTTCTACTTCAATTTTTCTCAAGTTGAGTTTTTAGTTGTTGAATCTTGCATGTTAGCTCCTGCTTTAATATGTTTAGTCTGTGGAAGAGTTGTTGTTGAATGATCTATGAGATACCGTAGATGCATAAGCAATTGGTGGATCAGAGAACGTTATCTGTATTTGCTGTCTTCTTTTGGGGGATGCTTCCTTGAAATCTACTAGTCTCTCTCTCTCTCTTTCAGACACACACACACACACACACACACACACACACATCAGATATACAAATTCTAGGACTATCTTTCTTTCGTTTCAGGAGAGCAAGTGTCCTTTGCTAAGTTTACAGAAGATGGAGAAGATCGTTTCAGCTGATACAAATATTACTGACAAGCTGAGTCTTTCAAAGCCTGAGGATGTAGAAGGAAATGAACAAGGGGGGGAAATCATACAGGAAGACGTAGCAAGTGCTGAAGCAAAGGATGAAAAGAAAAAATATGATATTGCGATCGGGGAAGCGAAGGAAGAAATAGCAAGTCCAGCGGAAGACAAGGGCTTACATGATACACCTGATGTACCTAATACTCAACCAGCCGAGGTTTCAGAAGCATCAATCTCCGAAGTTCCAGTTGAGGCACCAAAAGAAATTGCTCAAGAATCATTTGAAATAAGCAATTCCTCCTTACTAGAAATCGACAAGCATGTCGAACCGTCCTCCCAGAGCAATGCCAATGGCACAGAAGATCCAGTTGGAGCACCAAAACAACTCGAGATTTCAGAAACTGCTACCGAAGAAGAACAAAGTGATCAAGAATCGACAGCAGATGTTTCTGCAACAGATGACAAACTCCCTGAACCACCCTCCCAATGCCTCATCAGTACTAATGACAGAGAATCTCCACTTGAAGCACCAAAAGAACCTGTAATTTCAGAAATTGTTGCTGAAGAAGTAAAAGGTGTAGCAGAACTTTCGGAGGTTCCTGGTGAAGATAGTTCCAACGTAGTAAAAGATGACAATCCTGTCGAACAGGTGCTTGAAAACGTTGCTCAGGAGCCTTCTGAAGCAACCTTAGTCACCACCACTGGCGCAGCAGAAAAACCGGCAGATGAGGAGGTTACAGCTGATACAATTGAAGTCAGCCGTCAGCTACCCAAGGAAGAACTTCCTCACAGTGGAGCTACAGAACCAACTGAATGCCCAGTGAATGAGGTTCATGAAATTGATCAATCTGAAAGTTCAGATGCTATTCCTACTGAGCCTAAACAAGTTCAAATTGAAACCATTGTTGCCGAACTGCCCTCCCAAAAGATCGATGAAGAGCGCTATGCTGAGTCCGATACACAGGTAGTTTCAGAACCCGAGGACAAAACTGTCATCGTATCTTCGGATGACACTCCCACTAGTGAAGGTGTTGTAGTTACTGAAAATGCAGAGAAGGAAAATTTGCAAGTACAAAATCCAAATTTGGTCGAACTCACTCGAGACATTAAAATGGTTGCAGTTGAAACTGATGTGCCTTCCGACAATCAGTTAGAGACAGAATCAAAGCCAATTAAGCAAACTCTTCTGGATAAATTTGCAAACGAGAACACAGAAGAGAAGAAGCAAGAGAATGCACAAGTTGACCCTGGAATTTTAACTGAAACCAACAAAGATGGCAATGCTACAAAAGCAGATGAAGAGGCTACTAAAGCAGAACTATCAGCTAAGAAATCTAAAAACATAATGTCAAAAGTGAAGCAGTCAATTATAAAGGTGAAGAAGGCATTGATTGGGAAGTCACCAAGTTCCAAAACTATGGCACCTGAAGGAATTGATGACACAAAAGCTAAGTAGGCAAAGATTTCTTATGAACACGTTGATTGCGTTGGTTACATGGTTTGTTCTATTGGTTCTTTTCCTTTTGCATATGTGTTGCTTAAGCATGTTGTGTAATCTGCCAGCCCTCGAGACGAGTTCACGTGTTTATGGAAGCTAAATATTCTTGCGAGGTTCTTTGAACGTATGCAAAACAAGGGGGAGGTTGTAAAGGTTGGCCTTGGAACAGGTCATCCATGTAAAGTATGTGTGCATTGTTTACCTTTGTGGTTTCATTTGGCACTGTATTGTGGAATCATTTTATTGTTGGTGTTCATATATATAATTTTGAAAGCATTCTTTGGTTGATCATTGTATCAAATGTGATGTTTATCCTTGCTATGTAACCACTAAAATATATTGGTGAAAACGAAAGATGAGAATTTCGTTCTTGAATTGTCAATTACTTCTTTAAACACCTACTACATCAACAGTAACCACATTAGCACATTGTCCAGTCCACAATCAAACTATCTAAATGTATTGATGCCATTCAACATATTTGAAATTTCATCCTTCTTTATTTCAAAGTAAACAAAGGAATACCAGCTTTTGTTCCTTCTATCATTTGTGTACTTTTTATCCACCTCATATTTCCCATCACAAGTAAACATACATGTGGCAAAAAGACGAAATCGCTCGCCCCCAGCGCCCCCGCCAACCCGTCCACATGCCAACACGGAGGAGGTAAATCACGGGTGACTACTAGCCATAAGCGCAAATGATTAAGACATGGGAGAGGTATACACACAAGTAAACATACATACACACACAGACAGAGGTGTTTACCTTAATTGGCCGTTAATTAATCATAAACTTCAGGGACTCATGGATGAGACCTTGAAAAATCAAATGTGGAGCACAGAGGGATCACATCACGGATATGGATAAAGACAATTGCTTGTGGAAATCAAATGTCATTCTTCCTCTGAACATTGCCTGCTGAAATCAAATCACCATTCTAATTAGGAGAAAGTGACAAGCAATGAAGAGGCAAGGACTTGAGTTGGAATCAGCAGTTTGTGAAAAGAAACACGAGAGAGTTGAGTGCTGAAAGATGCTTAGTTGTATTGCCCTTTTTATTAGCTGGGACTTCCAAGGGGAAGGGCTGTGAGATAAGATGAAGCCCATTACTGTATGACTCAATATGATGGAAGGAATGTGATGAGTTGGTTGTAGGGCAGTGACCTTTGGTGTCTAGGGCCAGAAACACACCATTCAAGGCATCTTTGTCAATCCCAATCGATTCATTTCTCTCACCTCCACATTCATTGTATTATTGCATGCAGCAATCATTTTAATTAAGATTCATAGTACAGAGTTGGTATAGCCTATTGACAGTGAGAGTTGGCATATAGCCTATTGATTGTGGGGAAGTTAACAACCATCATTTTTTACAAACCTGGAACTGGAAGCCATCAGATCCGTGCCAGGTTTACGATCATGAAGAAAAAGATTAGCCCAAATTCTTTTGCTACGGTATCCAAAGAAAGTTTTTAGACAGTCTTTTCTATGTGGCTTCGAAAGGTAGGTATAGATTAAGTTCAACTCGTCTCAATCTACGATTGAGTGTCTCAGCCTGTTGACCTCAGACAACTCCTGAGCACCTCGTTCTAGAGCAGTTACCACTTGGGTCAAACCTGAGTGCACTATCATAGATGATAGATCGGTCCATCCTAGGTGAACCACATCGGCATTCTCTGGATCAACATTGACCGAGCTTAGCTTGTACTCTTCCTACTGCAACTCCACTTGTTTGGTCCAAACCAAATTAACATAGAAGTAGAACACATTTTACGGATCTGTTACACATTATATAGGCCACAATTTGGGATCCTAACTATTTACACTTTTAAGTGCTACATTTAAGAAAGCTCAAAGCATCCTGAATGAATGAATATATAGTTTTCATCAAATTAAAAGGAGATGAGACACAGCCTTGTAGAGATCCAAAGCCATGGGGTTGTCCTAGGGATGCAAAACTCAAGTTGTCCACATGCAAATCTTTCATGTGAACATTGGAATACGTAAAAAATTAAGGTTAACCTAAAGAAAGCCCTCTGTACTAGTATTACTGCTACACCTTTCTCTTTGTCATCACTTTAGGAGCAAGATAAGTCAGATGTCTCCTTGAATCAACTGGTTCCCTGCATTGATGTTCTTGCATTTAAAACTTATGCCTAGTATTAAATGCTTGGAGCCCTCCGGCTGGGCTTGTTATTCTCCGGCAATCCATTTTGATTGCTGACTACAGTCTACAGAAGGAGAGAAAAGCTTTTGTATTAATGGAGTCATAATCCTCTTTCAAAGTTTTCCCAACAACCCATGACTTGTCTACTTATGACAGACTTTAAGTTCCTTTTACTAACATGATAAACTCACGCGACAAATTTTTCTATAAGTTTGAACATTCTGATAAAAAAAAAAAAAAGGGAATGAGAAAAAGGCATTAATATTATGAAGGAAAATTGACAGCATAACTAACTTGCCTTCTAGATCGATATTTTTTCCGACTGTGTATATGAGCGCAGAAGATTGTTGGTTGGTTTGGTGTGTTGTCAACTCGATCTTTCTTGCTGTAATTGACATGGGA
>JBAMIB010000078.1:65179-78363 GCA_037177415.1 Kaempferia rotunda | reverse complement strand
GTGTGCTGCACGTGCTAGCGCCATTGTCAAGCCTCTCCGCCTCCAATGGTCCAATGGCTGGTACGTGGTTCCGCCTCAGCCGGCCGGATCTCCACCTTCGAAGGCTGGCCAATTACCTGCTTTTTCTTCCGGTCGTACTGCAACTGCAAGCTTCTTCCTAATCGCCGGTCTCAGCCACATGATTGCAGGTTCGACAGCCTCTTCTTCTTCCGAACCTACCTCCATCTCCGGCCAGTCCCGTCTTGCTCAAAATTAGTCTTTGGTTTGGGAGCAGACATGTATGAAATACCATTAGTGGCCTGGGAGTCGACGTGCGACAGACATTGATGATAAAGGTTAGGGATCGTGCATGGCTATTAATGGAAGTAAACTTCACGCGCGCCATAGCTAGCTACTGGGGAAATTTTTATAGAGTTGTGGAAGCAGATGAAGGTGAAACACTAGTGATTTGAAGATTAACCATTAAAGGGTATTGATTAATTTTATCATATACCATTGATTGAATCCAAGTTTGGGGCATGTCATAAAGGCACTAGGTAGGATCAATATTCTCTCAAACAAGCGAATTTCACTTCTTTGGTGAAATTTCGCTCCGTCGCGAGATCTTAAAGAGGTTTTTGTTCGAGTGGTTAATTATTTGTGTTGGCATTCAAGAACAGAGTCTCCGCCCAAAATTGTCTATCAACAACTGCACGCTCATTCCATGGCCACTCGAGACTACCCGCACGAAGCTCATCAGAGAAAATCTACCTGCGATTGCGAATGGCAAAAAGAACAACAACAAAAAAACAAAGGTAAAACTAAAATTTTTTTCTAGCCATTGACATCGTCTAGAAAATAATAGAAGGTCGATCATTGAATGAGATAAGAGGAATTAATAATGGTTTCTAATTTAATCCAAAGGCCTTTATGATTTGGATATCAAAGGAAGTGGACCAAGAGATCCCGTAGTGATATTAAAGTTGTAACATATATACTAATTTAGAAAAATCACAATAGAATGAAGATGGAAAAACAATAAGATAATATATAGTTGAGTCAAATCCATTGGTTTCCCGGAATTAGCTAGTGCTATGATTCTAATCCAAGTTACCTTGATATATATATCCTAAACATAGCTCCAACTCGTTAATAATTAGTTAATTCATTAATACTTTTTGCTGGGTTTATTAATTAAAAACTCTATGATTATTAAAGTAACTCTGGGCGCATGAGATACATTCAACAGAAGCCAAGCATATATTGCACTAGCAGCTAGAAGAGATTAGTACGTAGGTATGTCCTCACAAGCTACGTATTAAGGTTCCCCAGAATGAACGCTAGCTAGCTAACTAGCTAGCTGCGGCTCTGCTCGGTCAATTTGATCAGATGCGCCTCGCCGATCAGGTCGATGACTGCATTGACGGTGCCACTGTCCGGGAGGCGGCCGCTGATGTCGGTGACGCAGAACTCGTCCTTGGCCTCCCCGTCCTTGGTCGCGATATCTACACTCCGTATCATGAGCCCATTCTCGCGGAACACGCGGGTTACTTCCGCCAGCAATCCCCGCCTGTCCGGCATGCTCAATGCTAGTCTCACTACTCCCTGTTTTAATTAATTAATTAATTAATTAATTAATTAATTTACAGTGCATATATATTAATGTGTGTGTACTGTGTATTAAAATATATAATTAATTTTAATTACCTCAGATGCTCTGCGCTCGATGGCAGCTTGCACACAGTGGATCACTCGCTGCCGCTCTGTTTCGGAGCTGAGCATGCTGCCATTCATGCGCCTTATGTAGAATTCCTGCATATATATTTATATACACACACCAAACGATCCGATTAATGGATCGCATATATATATATCGATGTGTATATATATGGATCGGAAAACGATCGATCGATATAATGTAGCTTTACCTGAAAGGCTTGATCTGCGTCGACACCAAATTTTCCGTGGAAGACGACGTAATCCATATCGGTGAGCGTGCACACGACGTCGAACAGGAGCTTGGGGCGGTCGAGGCACTGCACATTGACCACTGAGTACCCGCGTTCTGCCAACCTATGGACAGACACCGACGGCTTCGATTGCGAGGAAGAGGACGACGATGACTATGCTTCGTCGTCGCAGCGGTCTCGGAACATGAGCTGGTGGAGGCGGCGATCGGAATGGCCTGTCAGGGTGGGGGATGAGGAGGAGACGATGGTTGCCTTGGCGGCGCTGCCAGATAGCACTTTGCGGAGTCGGGTCAGGATGCAGGGGTGCCGATCCGCTAATGGTGCATCCGGGATTAATCCAGTATGGTGAATATTGTTGACGAAGATGAGGGAAGCAATCCTGGCATTGTGGGTCCACATCTTGGCCTCCACCACGTTGCACTTGAGGTCCCGGAGCACGGCGCAGACCTCCGAGAGTAGGCCCGGGCGGTCGACGCCGGTGAGTTCCAATGCCATGAGGCCCGTTGCTCCTTCCTCGGTCGATGAGATTTCACCGTCGACGACTATGGAGTGTTCGATGTGGGAGAGAAGGACGGGGTCGAGGAGCTTGTGCCCGCGCTCGTCGGTGACGTGGAAGACGTCCAGGAACCAGCAGCCATCGAAGCTGATATACCCCTTGTGGATGGTCAGGTTGAGGTCGGTAAGGACTCGCACGGTATCCAGCAGCTTGACGCTATTCCTGGCATTGTTCACACTCACCACTGTCGCCGTCGACGACACCGTATTGTCTATCTCCACCCTACCATGCATCATCACATTAATTTAACCGTACACGCATATTTATAGTACTAGTCATCTATATATTGTTGAATTCGATCTTGCAATAGATAATACGATGATCGAGTTCAACGATTAATAGATGACTACTACTGTTTGAGAGTGCATGTCAGGGTATTGCATTAAATTAAAGAACAACTGATCTGTATCAGAAACACAATGTGTCGATCGAAATTAATTAAGCGTGCATATGTATACTACTGGCCTTGGGCTACTCATCGTGGAAACGAGCTTCTGGTACTCATCCTGATGTTCCATCTCAGCATGCCCACTCATACTCCTGATCACTACGTACGTACCTCTTCGATGATCAGTTGGTATATATATGATGACTTTGTAAGCTAATGGGTGGTGTTCTAGCTAGCTAGCTACTCCGATCCTTTCCTCGCCCTCCGGTGATGTATTGTGAGTGCTCACGGTGATTGATCGGGTAATTAATTAACTGAATATATCATGCATGCACGCGGCTTTATGAACCAACTCACTAGCTCACACGGGCGGCCGGCCGGGCAGGGCAGTGCGTCCTCTGTTGTCCATGCAGCACAGGCGGATGGGCACCACGCCACTGCTACGAGAATGGTGGTTTGTGGCATTTAATAGCCTGTACCATGCATTCACTAGACCCTCATTTTCTGGGATGGTAATTTTGCCACATCCTCGCTAGCTCAGTACGTGTTTGCTCGATCGATCGGTCGGTGAAAATTTAGAGATACTAATTAATTAATATCACTTCATTTCTCTTCTATTCCCCTGAATGAGTGAATATAGATTGTACGTGTCAGATCTCATGATCGAATTAACTGACTCATTTGACTGATTAGTTCCAACAGTACTACTTGGAATATATGATTGATTTGCTTACTCCGATTAATTGACGATCAGCTCGTTCAGTTGAATGGATTCATAATATTCATTAGGCCCACTTGGGCTACTAAACTTTGTCAGGAATGTACTATTAATGATATATATATATATTGAGGTACTGGACACATGCATTAATTAACGACGGGTATTAAGATATGTAGTAGCATTACTGAATTGGCAAATTGAAACTTTTCTAACTTTGGGGAGGAGGAGGTACATGGGAGCCAGACTATGCCAAAGTCATCAGACTCCTCAAAGTCACATCATCAAATTGTAAGTGGGATGACTCATTTATGATCATAGCTAGGCTAGCTTGCTTTTTCACTTGCTGTGGTCTTTCTTGGTTTTGCTACTGTGGACTTTATTTGCCTGCTTAACTTTACTGTTGCTTCTAGTACTACTACTTCTCTTCCCTTCCCTAGATTGAGTAATGATGTGAAGACTGGGTATGTATAATTGTCTTTTATTTGGCAGTGAACTGATTGATCCCCTGTCCTGTCCCTTTTCATTTTTTTTTCTCATGAAAAAAGTAAACGTACTTTATGTTAGAAAAGTATTGTTCGGTATATATGTACAATAACTCTTTTTTATTTTTTTTATTATTTTTATTGTTCGGTGTGTGTACCACTCTTTTAGAAACATCTATATGTACAAATTCCTAAGTTTTCGTTATCTAAATCTTTTTTAAATTAAAAGACGAGTTTTAAATTTTAAAATTTAAATTTTGACAATTATATTACACCTACAAATCTATATCAGTTGTCTTACCTGACACCTTCACTGCTCGGTGTACAATTGCCATGCAAAGTCAGAGTCAGTTGATCTTTTCGGCTTTGATGTGTCTCTTTTGGGCTCTTTGAATTTGATCGAATATGTAACTACATCAGATAGCTGAGAAAAAAAAGTGAGCTTGTTAAATAGGACGGCTCGCTTGATTGTTTAGCATAAATTAGTGTTTCCACAAACACACCTAACTAATTTAATTTAATTACTTACCGTTACAGATTCACTTTGTTCACTGTGGTTTCAAATAATTTTGAAAAATCCCAAAAAAAACACACACACACACACACAAAACATATATTTTTTTATGGTGGATTTCATTATATACACATTGTCCTACAACATGAGATATAAATCTGATGCAAAATGAACGTCCTTTTTCGGAATCCAACAACAAAACCAAATTGTTTTCTCCATAAAACTGACAAAAAAACTTACTTTAATACCGATTGATAGAAAAACATCTATTTACAAGGATCTATTCAAAGATATAAATATGGGAAAACCAAAATAATTTACAACGAGATGCAAAAATCTTATGTTGTAATTAAATCGTACCTGACTGAATTCAGATACATCATCTCTGCACTATCCTTAAATTCTAAAATCTCAAGTCAAAGCGTGATCTTCCACAAGAATTAGGGTTTTTATGTCGTATATTCTCACCGATTGGGAAAGCCAGGATTGTCAAATTCATGATACCTAGTATCTATTATCAACACATTGATAATAGCGAATAACAGACTTAAAATAAATAAGTGTATATATACAGTCCAGATCCTCTAAACCTCTTTGGTTGGTCCCCTCCTGGTCCAAATCAGGAGAGTCATTGGATCAGATCATTATCTATATATTAGTCTCTCCCTGATCTGATCTAATGACTCTCATGGTTTGAAATCAGAAATTCAGGATCAGAGAATCTGCTCTCTCGATCCTCGTGTATATATATAATATCCATATCCAAAAGTGAAACCCAATCAGTGTAACGGATTTAGACTTAAGATAATGAATTACAATTTCACCATAAATCTACCAATAAATTATTGGATATATAAATATCCAACAGATCTAACTTCTAGGCTCCTATAGGCTGAACAGCTGTCCTAAATTCTTTGAATAGACTATATATATATATAATTGAATAGACTATATTTGATTTTACAGCAAGTGCAATATCACTGGGCAACTGATCTACGTTCCAACTCCTGAAATGTTTTACACGCGCGCGAAGAAGTTATCGTCCGATTCAAGATAAAGCTTTTACTGAAACCTTTTACACGCGAAGAACTTGTCGAATATTGGTTGCAAGATGCAGAATCACTGGAGGATGATTTCTTCTTCTTTCGTTTGATGAGGAAGTCCTTTGTACTCGTCTCATAATAAATCTGCATGACAACAGTATCACATGCCCACGAATCAAGTGAATTGTGCAGAGTTTGTGAGATATTGGTTGGGATTTTAAGGTACGTACCTTAGAAGAACTGCACTGATTGAAAGATGGTTGACCATCTGAATTTTACAATTGGAGTTGAATTTAGATGTATTTATATTCCTGCAGTTTGACGAAACTCGTAAAAAGAAAAAGTCAATTAAAGACAAACTCAAGTATTATACGAAAAGATACCTATGAAGGAAAGGTTTTCTCGTTTCCTTTCTCTCAGGAGCATTGTAATTAAGCTGCAAAATTTGATTCTTTAGAAACTGTAGTTGTTTCAGATTCTTTATACGGGCGTTCCATGAACTGTATTGATAACTTGGTGGGATTCGAAGACTGCAAAAAAGAAAAAAATAATAAGAAACATAGATTTCGCATACAATAAACTCCTAGCTACAAACTCCAAACTAAATAAAAGGTGATAATCTGAGGAAATATGAAACTGATCCACAAAGGATGAACTTAAGAGCAATGTAGTTCAAATCACGAATCGATCATAATCTCCAACTTTAGCATCAAAGGATGGGCATAGGAACGTACACATTCGAAACGGAATATGTCGCCATGATGAATTGCGTAAGCATTTTGGAGATAAATCAGGTCACTTGATCTGCTACTTCTTCTGGAGTTTTCATACGCATAGAGCTGAAGGAACTCGTTCTCTTTCTTATTGGATGCGACTTCTTGTAGCTGAACGAAAAACGCAACAAGCCAAGTCATTTAGAAGAATGCAAAATTTAAGTAAATCTTCGAATTTTATATATTATACCTGCTTCACGAGTTTAGATAACAAAACATCCAATGTGGACAGCAAATACGCTTGAGGTCCAACAAATGTAAAACAATCATCTTCAAACTCTGATTTGTTTGTGGAGCCCCCATTAACATAACTGTAAAGTGCCTTCTTAAATCTGCGACCATGTTATGAAACAATGCAAATGCATGATAATTGGGTTTTGAGCCAACACATATGATATAACAATCGTTCAAGAACAGTTACTTGGCAAAGTGATTAGGAGGATCTGCTTTCTTCAGGGCTCTCAATCGAGTTTCAGTCGATGACGCATTCATCTTTGATGACAGTATTCTGTCGTACAAAATCTGCCAGAGAATAAATTAAGAAAAAGATTTTTGCTAACTAAAAATAATAAGAATTTGAAAACATTCATCTGACCTGATGAAGCCTAAAAAGCAAATAGAATGAAGAATTTCCATAAAAGATCCTTGATGGTCTGTTTTTATGCAATCGTTTAGGCCAATGCTGAGCGAGAGGGTTAGACACTGAAAGCTGTTCACTTGTTCCCTCTGCCTCGTACATGTCCGCATCAGACACTTCTGCAACCCACCTTCTTTCACTTTTGAAATCTTGAGGAACACATTTCCTTTCCCCATTGTGTTCACAAGAGGACTCCTCAGCATCATTGGCACCATAATCTTCACTAACTGATGCATCTTCAACTACGTGATATGCCTTTGAGCTGTCACTTGTATGCATTTTTGTACTTTCATTGTTATTATTGGCATTGAGATATTCATACATTGCAGTCCCATCTTTTGCCTCAATACGATTTATCAGTAACTCTGAGCTATTTTTGACCACAACAGTCTTTTCAGTTGCAGAATCTTCAAAATCTAAGAACCAACCATCTCCGAGATGGACTTCAGGTGATAGCTCACCCTCTTCTCTTTCATCTTCGTAGTCTGATAAAGTACGAACTTCAGTGGATGGACGAGCATTCTTATAAAAATCCATTTGATTACCACAACCTGTGTGAATAACAGACTCCCATTTCTGGGGTCCCAAGAAACAGAAACGGAGAAAGTGACACAGATTAGACTATGACTATTTAAGGTATACATAATACATAATACAAGCTACAAGGGAATAGTTATTTGTCATATGTCCATCAAATGACTTGTGACTTGAATGTTATATTTTCACATAAAGAACCCGATTTATATTGTTCAAAAGATATAGGCATGGACATCGTTCACAGGATAAATTCAGTTGTAACTTACAATTGAATTTATACAAAGTCAATGACCATATAATAGTGCATTTTGTGGTTGAAATGAGTTGAGGAAAGATAACAGAGGAAAAAACTTATGTTGAACTGACAAGACAATTTGATATCCAAATCTCTCTGGGTGTCAGTGAGGACTATGTTTTTCTATTGATTTTAGTCTAAATTATGTAGGTTGCTATGATGTTGTAGAAGAGTGGTACTACCGTGATCAATCACATTTTAAGGTTGCCCACGTAGTACCTATGTTAGAGGCAGAACAACGATAGCCACAACTCCATGATTGACCCCACAAGTAGAATACTTGGAAAAAAGCAAGACGGCAAAGATTGATTAGGAGGGAGGAGCCTTCAGCTCAAGACAAATAAAAGTGTTTCCAAAGCCCATTTTAATTACTTTCACTAGTATCTTTTAGAATAGAAGCTTAACCAAATTTGTACTTTTTCGGCTCTAAAACAACAAAGGAAAAGACAATCTATATAGTAATATGGATAAATGATATGAAAATTAAAACTAATATAATCAAGAGAAAATTATTACCTTGAAATTGTTGACATTTTCTTTGTCAATGGGAGCAAGGAAAATAGATGCGTTTGAAGTATGAGAATAGTCGAGATGTGTTGCAAGGTCTTTAGCACCAAGAGAAGCATCCATATGAGCTGAGGTTGGCACACTAGTAGAAGTTTGCTCCTTTTCTTTGATGTTTAAAACTCCAAACATTGGCTCCAAAAAGGTTGTCCATATCCTCATGATGTTGTCCATTTCGTCCTTTGAGTTGCAACATTCATTACAATAGTACTCCATAATTTTGTGAAGTACGTCATGGATTTCTCTATCTGCATAATCATATACCAAAACAGAACTAATATGTCTATTCCCAGTAACACTATTGAAATTCATATTGTCCTCCTCTGGCTCGTTTACTTGTTTACATTCATCTAACAAAGCTGCACAAGAAAAGAAAAGGAAAGAAGCATATAAGGACAAAGCTACTATTCAGAAGTGACAAGAAATCCTTGACACGGAAAAAACAAAAGCAACTTGTCCAACATAATTCAATCCAGACTAGTATTTCACTTAAGTGAGAAGTTTATGAACAACACATTCACTTTTCCTAGTTAAAAATGGCTTGTATCAAGATACACAGTATCAACTGCACATGTGTGTTTAGCCATTCCAGAAAATGCAACAACATGAAGGACTCATGAAAATTTTACATTTGATATCCTGAATGAGCTTTCCACTGAATTAGCCCATAAAGAAATCTAGGAAAAATCTAAATTACATAAATAAGATAGAACAAATCATTTAATCTGTGGGAAAATAATTACTTGCTAGCTCTTCTAAGCAAGGGTTCCTTCCACAATATTCTCTTCTGAAGATAGTTATTTGCATCCAGCTCAACCAAAGTAGTTTTGGTGTAGATATTCTAAGCAAAATAACCTTGCACAGAATGATTTTATTACAATAATGAAGTGAACTATGAGAGGATGGAAAAAATATTCATTGGGAGGTACGGATGGTACCAGACGCACTACTTGGTAGTGGTATACTGCTCTATTCCAAGTAGTACATTCCCAACAACACGAACTACAACTGTTGGGCACTCAAGTGAACAAAATTTTGACTCCACAAGCTATTCTAGTTCATCTGAAATTTTAATCCATGTACAAGAGCTAATGGAAGTTTTGACTCAGCCCGTGATTCCCCTATGAACATTTGGAAGAAAATGAATTCATTTGTATAGGTCAAAAGAACTAAGAATAAGATTTGATAAAGCTGAAAAACCTAAGTCAACCTGATATTCTTTATTTGCAGTTATACATAGTATCAACTACAAGCTTTAAGTTACCAATTGAGCAGCATTCAAGAAACTAAAATGTACCTACTAGATAAACCTTTCCCAAGTGCTGCATATAGAAAAAAACTTTTGACAAGGTCTTATGGCCGTGTCAAGATGGATAATGCCATAAAGTGATATGTTTAGGTGCACAAAAATAATTAAGAATTATTAATTTTGTAAAGAATTTAAAGATGTTAGATAAGTTTTGGGAGTTAAAACACCTTCTGATGTCAAATTCCTTCTATCTTGCTGCTTGAATTGATAGCTGCGGTAATCCAGTGATCTTGGATAATACTTTGCACAAGCTTCCCTCCAGACTTTCTCAAGTTTCGCACGTTTTCTAGACCCTTCCTCTTGTTTTTGCTTTAAACGAGTTGATATCACAGGCAGCAAAGTACTTGCATTTGCACATAGATGACCAACAACTTCCAGCCCATTGTCACCATATAACTGTTCAATACATCTTAAGTTTTGATCTGAAGCATTAAAGATGAAAACAGAATATTAATATCCATCCCTTTAAAAACAAAAATCACATGATTGGCAAGACATTTCATGTAGATACAAACCAGTAAGGTAATCTTTAATTTGAAATGTAGCTCCCAGTTCAATTTTGTTAGAGTGGACCTGCTCCAGCAAATCCTCTACTTTCTGAGAAGTCAAAGCCACCTTAAGTAGCATCATATCCATGTCAAACCTAGAGAGAAATAAAATAGTTGTGTCCAGTTAAATTGCTTGCTACTCAAATAATCTACAAGAAGAGTTAATGGTTGAAGAAATGTATTATACCTATCATCTTCACATCTAAATAAACATTTTTCATATTTATTCCTGCGCATGAACTTAAAGGTGCAATTTTCACTTCCAGAGGGCACAGACACCAATCTATCATTCAAGACAGATGCGTCAAGCTCAGTCATATAGCTTGCTCGAGGGGTTGGATACTGTTCAGAAGCAAAAAATGACAACTAAGTATGTACAGTAAGCCAAATTTAAATAAATAAAGAAAGAATGCTTGAAGAATACATTTTTTGGAAGAAAACAATAACTAGAATCATAGCGTTGATAGTTTGAGAAGTTCTCTCTTCTGGGTTCACATTCATCATCTATGATGGGATTATCTTCATAAACATCAGCATTTCTGGAAAGCGTATAATCTTTATCAAAGCATTTCCCTTCAGGACTCACACTCGAGGATATTTTTTCCTTCTGACCGTTTCTGTTTAACTTTATTTCCATTAATTTGTCCTCTTCCATGACTGGTATATGCAAATGACCTTCATAAGAAGAAACTACTTTAGTAGGATAATTGAATGAAAAATGCAACAACTATAGCTCAAATATTGTTGTCCTGTCCGACACGGGCTATACATCTGAACATGAATATCAGCAATCACTGGCATATGGATGGTCAAATTGCTAGACGATTTTGTGGCACAGGCCATATAGCACACATAGCACATATAGAACAAGAAGAATCAAATCACCATTTGTGCTTTGAATGCCCTACAGCTTGTGGTCTTTGGTGCAAAGTAAAACAATGGCTAGGTATCAATTGCAACTTTCAATCCTTTGATGAAATGCAGCAGACTTTTGGGCGGCACTACAAGGATGGAAGCCAGAGGATGAAGGCCCAACATCTAGGTATCTCTAGCTTGATTTACTTTGTATGGGAAGCTCGTAATAAATGTCGTTATCGGGGGATTGCTCCAGATGTTGACTGGATATTTCGGAAAGTTCAAATTCATGTGTACCGGTTTGTGGATCTAAAGCCGGCATAGTGTCTCCTTCTTTGGTCCACTATGTACTGGCTTGATGTTCTCCCCCTTGCTTGGTGATTAGGCTTGATGTGTCTTCCTCATGCTTGGTGTTTTAATGATGTATTGTGTGATGTTTGTGTACTGATGAAGTTAGCTTGAGATGTGTTTGTGCTTGTAATGTGATACATAACAATGGGTGAATTGTGCTCATGTGATGCATGTTATGTGAGTGGGTTGAGTGCTGATCAAGGAGTTTACCTCATTATGTCCTACAAACCTCGATGTGATGTTTTGAGAGCTTCTACCTCTCATGGCAATTTTTATACATATATACCTATTTCCCAATAAGAATATAATAGATTATCTATAATCTATTATAATAAATAAATAAATTGGTTTTAGCCAACTTTTGTAAACACAAGCACACAACTTTGTTTTAAGTTGAGTTTGCTAAAAGATTGAGCTCAATAAGTTTTTTAGTTTACAAGCTTGAACACAAATTTATTCGTGTCAATGTTCCACATGGCATGATGTCTAATTAAAATTGTCAAACAATTCACTAAATTGAAAGTATATTCATATATTTAATGAATGTAAGGTTCAGACAAGATCCACAAAAGTTAACTATGGGAAAGATTGTCACTTGTCGAATTACTAGTAATCCTGCAAGGATCAAGATTATCTTATACCAAACACCTACTAAATAATATACAATTTAAAGTCTTAGTTACCTTCTTCACCGGTGTGCAACAATGAACAGTTGGAATTTGTTTCATGTTCTATGCTTGTGTTACTCAACCAATAGCATTTTGAGATTTCATCACTTGAGAGGACTTGTTTTGTTCTCTCATTATCTTCAAGATCGTGCAAATGAGTGTCCAAGTTACCATATTCATCATGTGATACTCTTTCTATTTGAAGCATCTGGAAGAAGAGGATATATTAAACTTCATGTTCATGATTTCTTTATCAACTATTTCCTACTTTGTAAAACTAGTATACCTTTTCACCTCCAGCATAATCTGTACTTGTTGGCCTGAAAAGATCTCGGGATAATGCATGACTAGAAGCCAGTTCTTTAGAACAATTAGGCATGAAACAATAGAACTCTTTGAGCAAATCATCATGGTCTTGAAAAAGCATCATTACCTGTATGAAAACATTTTAACAGATACCCAGAAACGAACAATGATCTCAGAGAAAAATGGTTGAAACAAAACCAAAGAACCTCTTGTTGTACTTCAAGGATGGACTTTTGATAAGTACGATACGTGTTCAGTATATGCAGAAAGGAAGTGTAGTAGTTCTGATCATTATCGGAGAAGCGATTCTGCACCACCAAAAACAGTAACAAATAGCTAGGCAATTAAGTTATAAACCATCAATTATAATATAAACCAAGGATTACCTTTATTTTGTGAACAAAATCTAAGGCATCCTTATAGTTGTAGTTATGCTTTTCGATATAGGTAAAAGATTCCTTCAAATCACAGCCCTTTGGCAAAAAGTCCTGAAAGTCCAGAAACAAATCAGGTTGCCTTTGAAGCAACTCGTTCACCTTTTTGACACACTCAACTAGATCGATCCTGCAATAAGCACCCAGATGCATATTATAAAATCTTCCTTTCTTTTAATGAAGACAGAGATAAACCATAAATTGGATCATACAAGGGGCCGGAGAAAAAAAAAAATAAAGAGTAAACCTTTCAT
>JBAMIB010000078.1:50332-61446 GCA_037177415.1 Kaempferia rotunda | reverse complement strand
AGAGAAAACCTTTCATGGCGGAAATCCCACATAATGTTCAGGAATTTCTGATAGTCATCCACTTCCAGACTTCGTTCCAGAACCATCAAATACTTTCGGGCATCTCTGACATCTGGTTTCGAATCAGTGCAACTGCGACATCTCTTAGGTTCTCTAAAAAAAACCCCACACTTAAAAAAAAAATTCACACATATCCATTTAAAAAAAAAGTAAACGCATGCCAAAAACTAATCTAACGTCGCAAATTAAGAATAAACAGCTTAACAAAAACATGTGAAGAATTAACACACCGATCGTGTAAAGGGGATTCCGGTTCCTTCCTCTTTATACTGCGGCCCACGGTAACGTCCATATCGTCTTCAACACCGGCCATCCAAACCAATAAAAGAGCGATCGAGAACCACACGAATCAAGAACAAAAATCGATATTTTTTCTTGCTCGGAATCGGGGACAACTTACTCGCAAAAGGGGATCTTGACCAAATCGATTGGCATCGACGAAATCAATCCGCCTATTGTAGGCGGAACGGGTACGTGAACGAGGGCTGAGGGCTGTTTAAGGAGAGGGTTTAATCCTGACAGAAATTAAAAGTTCCCGCGCGGCGGAACATCAAAATTCGTGAGATGCGCCGTCGTGATCCGCTTGAGGGTTGAACGGTTTGGATTCTTCTGGACCGTGACGTGGATTAGAATTTGGATTATACACAAAAACAGAAACCCGAACTTTTTTTTTAATTTTAGAAATTTAATAAGAAATCCATTTAAAATATTTAAATTAAATTAAATTTTAGATAACTTTTTACCAAATCACAATGGGTAAGTTTTTTAAAATTATCAAGTTGCGTTGGATAATTTTAAAATTATTAAATCATATACCTATTTTCTATTTTACTAATTAATTTTTTAATCAGTCAAATCGATTTCACCAGAAATGTTGAAATTTAATGCAAGTCATTAGATTGAAAAAATACTGATTTACTCTCAAAATCAATTTTAGGTAAAATCGGTTGATAACTAAAACGAGATTGACATGAAATAAATTTCTATCCGTTCAATTAGTTCTTCTGAGTATATTCATACTCTCAAAGGTTAATTTGGCATAATATATTAAAAACATTACTTTTTAAATATGAATATGTTAAAAAAAATAATTCATATTTTAAAAATTAATGTTCTCAGTATATTGAGTTAAACTAAGGGTATTAATTTTTAAATATGTTTATGTTTAAAAAATTACTGCTCTTAATATATTTGGTCAAATTGACTTTTAAGAGCATAAATATAATTAGAAGAACTAGCCGAACATATAAAAACGTGTTTCATATCAATCCAAAATCGTTTGGTCAAGCCAAACTTTTTTTTTTTTTTTTTTTTTTGAGATAGTGAGAGGGAAGTTAACTTTTAGAGAAGATTCTAAGATTTAAGACTAGCTCCTTGGCATTCCCCATGATTGATTCTTTTCCATTCTTCTATCAGCTACACAGAGCATTAGTGTTCCCTTAATTTGTTTATGAGGAAATCTTGTGTTTGCATGCACGGTAAGTTAATTAATCTTACATTGCAAACTTATAGTGCGACTCAGCATGGAACCACATTCCTTCAACTGCAACATCGCTACTAGCTAGCTACTTGATTTTGGAACCAATTTGACCCCTTGAAGTCATGCAAGCAATATGTCGACTGTCGAGATTGAGCATATATATATCAATTGGGACAACACGATCGATCTACTAATGTAGAACTTTATTTGACGAATCTAATGGCTAGCTCCAATGATGTTAGGACTAGCAAATGTTTTAATTTTTATGGTTAAGTCATACAAGCAATCTGTCGACTGTCCAGATTCAGCATATATATATATATATATATAAAAGTAGGGAGTGGTGGATAGGAGTAAAGATCGCCCGGAGAAATAGAATCACTGAGCTAGTGAGGAAGGAAGAAATTAAGGGTGTGTGTTGTTATATATATATTTACATATGCAGCAGAGAGGAAGCTAAGGACTCTCAATCACCGATCTCGGAGCTTCTCTAGCTAGGTGTCGCCTCGCCGTCGAGGGATCTTACACATCTAGCTACGTACATCCACCAAATCGATATCGGAATCAGGAAATTAACCATGGATTCTATTACCACTGCCGTCGATGTAAATGGTGAGATCCTAGCTAGCTAGCTAGGTCTGTTTTGTTTTAATTAGCTAGCTAGGTAGATTTGAGTTGTCGATGATCTGTTTCTAAAACCCTTTTTTTCTTCTAGCTACTTCTTAATTAATTTCTATTCAACGTACATATGGTAATTTTGTCTGTGGCAACGTTGTTAATTGCGATCCGTGGCTGCAGGGGAAATGGAACGCGAGGTGCAGAAGAGCTACTGGATGGAGCATTCCAAGGATCTTTCCGTGGAGGCGATGATGCTCGACTCCCATGCTTCTGAGCTCGACCAAGAAGAGAGGCCAGAGGTATTTATATATATATATATATACTAAATAGCTAGCTAGCTTGCTTGCTTTCTTTCTCACGCCATTTTCAGAATGTCATGCCATGCCATCACAAATATATATTATTTAAATGGCCGGGTTTGGCCGCCTAAATCAAGATTGGATCATTGATTTGATTGTTAATATATAACCACCGTTAATTTTGGATATGAACCTGAATCGGCTTTAATTGACGTTCAATTCCAGAACTTGCACAAGAACGGACAGTTGACTCATTACAAGGACGAAAAACACACAAATGATTTGTATTGTTCTGCAATAAAATTCCAAAGTGGTTCATATAGTTTGAAAATTGCACAAGCAGCATTAAAAGGGGTTCGAACTTTTGCCCTAGAATCTCGTGAACTGGTGATAAACTACGTATGTCTTAACGACTGTGCCAGTGGGGTTTAACTGTTATTCACCGAGTTCATTCACTGCGGGTGCTTGGTCCTTACATTTCTGGCTTGGTATAAAAATCTGTTTCAGTATAGATTCAATCATTAAACGATACTTGGAATGAACTAGTATCAGGATTGCCCAATACTTACATCCTTATCTGCTATTTAGGATTTTGCAAACAAAAGGAAATTAGTCCCTTTTTAAGAATGGTATTCTTTGAGATGAACTAGTATTAGCACTCTCATAAATATTCTCATCCTGTAGGTTCTGTCATTACTTCCATCTTATAAAGGCAAATCAGTCTTGGAGCTTGGGGCTGGTATTGGTCGCTTTACTGGTGAACTTGCAAAAGAAGCTGGTCATGTTCTGGCCTTGGACTTCATTGAAAGTGTAATTAAGAAGGTATTTTATGCAACTCTCATCAAAACAATATTAGATTGATTTAATGCTCTACAGATTGTATAATATTAGATTGTCTTCATGGAATTAATCTCATAAACATTATGTTTTTTGCATTCCATTTCAGAATGAGACTTTGAATAGGCACTACAAGAATGTTAGCTTTCTGTGTGCTGATGTAACGTCACCAAAGTTGCCTATTAAAGTAGATTCCATAGATCTGATATTCTCAAATTGGCTATTGATGTATCTTTCTGATAAAGAGGTAATCAAACCTTTATGGATACTTGTATTTTCTTATTTTGTTATGCTACTAATTACACTTGTCTGTTTTCAGAAGCACAATTGTTTCTAAAGGGGTATGCGTGTTCAGCTGAATGCATTTATATGTCTAGCTAGCTCTATTTTACATACAAATTTTCTGATTCTTAGTCATTGCACTGATAACAGTTGAAGATTGAACTGTCTGATCTTCTGCTCCTAAACAATCCCTATCAGTTTTTATTTCAACGACAGTATTTTAGAGTTTAGACATCTTTAGAATGGGATAATCAGAATCCTCATGAGATGTGGAATATCTTTATTGATCGATAAATAATATGAAATCAATTTATTTTATAACACTTTTTTTTATCCTTATTCAGATAATCCTTTTCAGCTTTAAAGAATCAGGGATCTTATCTTTGTATTTGCAAATTAAGTTTACCATTACAGTCATTCCTCACAACACCTAAAAATTGTTATTTTTGCAAAGGTGGAAGAACTGCTAGAGAGAATGGTAAAATGGGTGAAGGTTGGTGGATATGTCTTTTGTAGAGAATCTTGCTTCCATCAATCCGGTGACTCAAAACGGAAAGTCAATCCAACACATTACCGGGAACCACGATTCTATACAAAGGTAATGTATCTGCTGAAGATTTTATTACTAGTGACTATTAATCCAAAGAAATGTCTCCTTATTCTATTAAAAAAATACTAGAATGCATTGAATATCTTTCTTGCTCAGTCCTGTTCTGACTTGTTCTAATACAGAAGCTACTCGAGCAAAACTAGCAGTAAAACTAGTTTATTTATTGCTGTGTCAATAATCCTATATAGACCAAATTATCCTTATCGTTCTAGTCTCAATTTTTTTTTTTATTTTAATGCAGGCGTTTAAGCAGTGTCATACTTATGATGACCAAGGAAACTCCTTTGAACTCTCTCTTATTACATGTAAGTGCATTTCAGCATATGTGAAGAACAAGAAAAATCAAAACCAGGTACACCTTAATTCTGTACTCTCATTCTCAGTTATTTTTTTTTAAAAAAAAATCTGAGTTCTTTTTCAATGTTCTTCTTATTTATTTTAACCAAAAATATAGGTCTGTTGGATGTGGCAGAAAGTTAAGTCAGATGATGATAGAGGCTTCCAACGTTACTTAGACAATGTACAATACAAAAGCAGTGGGATTTTACGCTATGAGCGTGTGTTTGGAGAAGGTTTTGTGAGCACTGGAGGAATCGGTAAAAATAATTTTCTTTCTATAATGATTTGGTTTGAGTATGGATTTTCCATTAGCCCTCCTATCATTCTTTTTTTCATTAACGAAACATTTAGGAAGCTTATACTAATAACATATAGCTCGGATAATGTATAATATTTACATTGTTTCATGTACTTTATATTTAAATAGAAGATTCAAGACTATTGCTGAACTTGCATCTCATAGAGCTAAGATTTCAATAGAGCTAAAAATTTCTGAAATTGTTGGCCAAGAATTTATCAAGTTAGTTTCCCTTTTTTTTGTTTCCGAACTGTAGATATTGTTAATAGGACATCATTAAATGTGGTTGGTGTTGATTTTGAGATCACAAGTTACCTCCTTTTTTTCCCAAAAACAAATGTACTAAACCATCTTGGATCTCAGTTAGAAAATATGATATATATATCATTCATATCATCAGGACAGTGAACTACATTTATGTGTGTTTATATCAAAAGTAATGTTTGTTTAGTCCTAACGAAAGACAGAAGGCTTTCTTGTAGAGACCTATATTTCCATATTGTTTGGCACTTCTGGTTGAGAAACTAAACTGAATTGTGACTTGATAGTTTCTGCTAGTCTGTTCAATTTACCTTTCTAGTTTATATTTTCTAGTTCTTAAAGGCTCAAATGATATCACTGAGAGAAACAGAAACTTATAACATAGATGTATTTGACAGAGTTACCATCTTATTATGTTCCTGTATAACGTGTTTGAAATAGGACTGTTTGTATCTTTAATGTTTGTTAAAGCACTTGCCTTATTTTATTTATGCTATCAGAGACTACGAAGGAGTTTGTCGCAAAGCTTGAACTTAAGCCCAGACAGAAGGTCCTTGATGTCGGGTGCGGCATTGGGGGAGGTGACTTCTACATGGCTGAAAACTTTGAAGTGGATGTCGTTGGGATAGATCTTTCAATAAATATGATATCCTTGGCTCTTGAATGTGCAATTGGACGTAAATGCTCAGTAGAGTTCGAGGTGGCTGACTGCACAAAGAAATCATACCCGGACAATACATTTGATGTCATATACAGCCGTGACACTATCCTTCATATACAAGTATGTCCTATCACAACTGTTTGATTATATCACCTACTGCTATTATTGTTTGGTGTTCAACAAGTATCACCTGCTTGTCACTACTTATAATAACGGTTGTTTTCCAGGACAAATCATCATTATTCAAGAGCTTTTTCAAGTGGTTGAAACCTGGTGGTAAGGTCCTTATCAGTGATTACTGCAAGAAATCAGGGACTCCATCTGAGGACTTCGTGGCATATATTAAGCAAAGAGGATATGATCTCCATGATATAGAAGCTTATGGCAAGGTTAGCTTTCCAAGTCAAAATTTAGCTGCATGTTTTGTGCGTAATTAGGACCGATGGTAATCGGTGTGATACCTGTGGCTAGATGCTAGAGGATGCTGGGTTTCATGAAGTTATTGCAGAAGATAGGACAAATCAGGTTCCACTCTCAAAAAGGGATCCCCTAAACTAGATAGTAACCGATTCATACTGGATTTAACTGAAAGCTAATTAAACTTAATTTTTTCCCCCCTCTACAGTTTGTGGAAGCCCTACAAAGGGAATTGGATGCAGTTGAGAAGGAAAAGGAAGCATTCATACAAGATTTCTCACAGGTGAAAATGAATAAGAACGATTATAACAATAAAATGTGGCCAAGAGTAAACTTAGGTTAATATGTATACTACTGTTTGGCAAGCAGGAAGACTACGATGAGATTGTGAATGGTTGGAAGGCAAAGCTGAAGAGGAGCTCGGTTGGTGAGCAGAGGTGGGGCCTTTTCATCGCGAAAAAGAAATAAACACTGGAACGTAGGTAGCTTGTTTTATTGTGTTAATAAGTGCTCGATCAAGTGAGATTCTTTCCTATATTATTACCAAATAGTAGTGGGGATGAGATGGTTTTATTTGAACTGCAACAGTAACGACTCACAAACAGAAGTTAAAATAGTCAAGGCAACAAACATATTATATTGTACGGTCCCGACGACCCATGAGAAAGACCACAAGTAGTTATGCTGCATAAGTACACCGACGAAGATAAACTCATAACTAAGGAACTCAAGGAGAATGCAAGTACTTGCCCATCCAGGCCGCGAACCTAGACCAAGCCAAGTCAACAGCTGTACTATCCCCGTCGCTCATTCCCATGTTCTTCCTCCTCTGGATGCCCTCCGGAGATACGTTCATGAACGCATGGGCACAGCCTGGATAGATATATACCTCATGTGGAATTCCAGAAGATTTTAGCTTCTCTTCAAGCGCCTTTGCTGCCTGAAATGGGTGGAATGCAACATTAAATTCTTAAATCCTTATATAATACTTCAAGAAATTTGAACCAATGCAACCATGCATCTAACCGAATTCATGAGGTATGGAAAGTCAGGGAACAAGACTTGCCCTATGAAAAGAAAATGATGGAAGAGAAATGCTTATTCGAGAGGAAAGAAACAAATCAAAATTTCTCTTCTATCAAAACAACTTATCTTGGTGAATCAATTCACGATTAAAATAATATGTACATAAGCATATGCAGAATCAATTCACGATTAAAATAGTATGTAAATGCATATACATATGCCTATGCAACCACATAGATTACTTTGCAGACAATTCCACACTGGCAAAGCAAGTATATATCAGAGTGACAAGAATCTTTCAATAAAATATGAGAGGAAAGTGATGTAGGACCTTATTCGGACATCCTGTAATTTTGTAAAGAAACAGAAGGATTGGCAATTAGGCAATGAAAGAAAGACATACAGTGACATCAGAAAATCCGACAACGTTATCTAGCTCCCCAAAATGAGCTTGAATAGGTGCCTTAGCTGATGCAGGATCAGCAAGTTGTGACGAAGGCACTCCATAGAAAGCCACTACAGCATCAACCTGAGGGATCAGAACTCCACTTGCTATTGACAGGGCCCCTCCCATGCAATATCCAGTTACACCAACCTATGAAGGCAAAAAATAAACATTTAAAAAAAAAAAAAAAAACTCAAAATTCAGATGTGCTTCGTGACAATATTTTTCTTATACTTGTATGGGAAACACAACAAGAAAAAAAGTGTATCAACATGTATCTTGCTTTCGGCATAATGCAGATACTTGTTATGCTGCTCAGTTAGGGAAAGACAAATACTAGAGGAGAGAATCAGAAAATTAAGGGTGGTTTCGGTGCTCAAGTACAGTAAAGTAACCATAGTAAGGTCCAGCAACAGAAAAAAGAAACAAAATGTAAAAATTAGTGTTTTGTCCAATAATGAATTTGAAGTACAATGAAATTTTGTTAAGAATTTGGGATTGCAAAAAAAATGTGTATGTTAGTAACATGCATGCATCAAAGATTGTTTTAATAAGCCAAAATGAACAAGTATTTTAAGTTTTAAATTTGAGCATTTAATACTTCCAATATTGAAGCTCAAATATCTATAATGCTAAATCTCTTTTTTGACAGATAAATTTTTCTTCACCAATCAGAAGACTATGGCCTAAATAATTGTTAATCTTTAGAATTTTGTGTGTTTTAGGTCAACAAAGTTTATTGTCATCAACCAAAATAAATATGCACCTAACTTTTTTTGCATTGAGGATCTAATTCTTCCGATATTGAGGCCTTTTTCACTAAAATGTTTTTCTTCACCAATCAAAAAGACACAAATACCTTGAGCGTGCATTTTTTCCAATAAGTAAAAAGTAAGCAACAAACTACCAAAATTTCAGATTTGAAATGTGAAAAATGACATAGAACTTGAAGTATCATCAATTATCTCAATTATGTTCTAGATCACCAAGTAGAGCTACTAGCTAGCACCTTTGATGAACCAGTTGCCTTAAGCCAATTAACTGAAGCCTCTATGTCTTTAACCGCACCCTGCCAATCCAGACCTTCCATTAAGTGCTGTGCCTCTGCGACATCTAAACCAACCTTTCCACGGTACAAACTAAAGCAAGAAAAGAGAAATAAAAGTCGAAGTTAAACAGTGCCTTGCATTATGATATAGCATTGTTCAACAAGTTGAGAAATTATGAAGACCATATGATGCATGACCTATAAAGGCAATGGGAAGTATGAAAGCCATCATCATAGAAGAAAATGGAACAGATTGCTTACTCTGGAATAAGAGTTCTATAACCAGGATTCAGTTGTGCAATGTGTAGAGCATGGTTTTTGACCTCAAAGTCAACTCCCCACCACTCTTGCAGAACTACTATTCCAGGAGCATTTTCTTTTCCAGCAACATATGCATTAAACGTCTAAGAATGAAGACCAAAATACTATCAACATTTGAAGAAAAAACCAAACATAAAGTGCATATCAATAGAAAATAAGAGAGCATCATTGAGTGAATCCTGAGCAATCACAGTGAAGAACAAGCTAACCATGTATGATTACGACTCGCTAAATCCTTAAAGAAATCCTGATACAAACACAAAAGTTCTATAACTCAAACCATAACCCACGCGTAGTCTGCACTTGTATAATCTTTCTAACAACTTTCTTTTCCAAGAGAAAAAGATGCTATCGATAAGTAATTAAGATCGAAATGCATGAAGCTTGTAAAAGTTCATTGCTTAGCAGCATCTTACAATCCCACACATCAAGGGTCGAACACAATCAAATAACAATATAGAAACCACTAAGTAAAAAATAGAAACTAAAGCATAAAGTCACACGACGGGCGGTTTCACCCAAGGTAGATAATTATTCCACACGACCGATAACAATTTAGAGGAAAATTTCGCAAGGTATAAAACAGCCCCGGAGAATCCCTAAAATTGGAGATAGAATCGAAGAGATTTATTTATCAGTCTAGGCACACCGATCATCCTACAGGGAAAGTTAAATTGGACTTCCTGGGTTAAGGGGAAGTAAACGGGAATGCTAAAGATAAGGAGAGGGCACTCACGGTATCGTCCCTTTGGATCTGGACCACCTGAAAGGAATTGGAAGCCATAGATCGGATTGAGAACTTCGAAAAAACGGCAGGGCAGAGACGCGGTAGTTGGCGGCGAGATCCAACGCCGGCGGTGGAGGAAGCGAGCGATCGCAGCAGCAGAGATGCCATTTACAGGACTACAAGCTTGGCACTTTATAGTGGAAGACTGGGAGTAGGTTTGTGACGGTGGATGGGGGAGTTAACCGTGGTGTCTTCTCATAATTGAGAAAAGGTAACGCCGTCTACTGTGGCCTCATAGACTGATGGATTTTAAAAAGAGAATAAATCAGGGCAAATGTTTACCCTAGCAGCCTTTTATTCCCTCTTTGGGAGGAATTGAGTGAAAGGTAAATAATAGAAAGTTAATATTTAACCTTATTTTAGAAGGAGAAAATCAAATGAGGTGAGAGAAAAAAAGATGAAGTTCTACCTTTCCTTACTCCTCAAATGAATTATTTTCTTACACCTCAATGTGGAACCGCCACATCAGCGGCCCCCTAGAGCCGGCCCCACGGATATGGAGGGAGGTAAATGCAGGTACACAAGCGTCAGGCGCATGGCGGGGTTTAGCTCAGGTCGTCAGTTCCTGGGAATCGACCCCTGGCGGTTTGCCAGCGGATACCATGCGCCCACCGCTTGTGTTACGCCCTGGGGGCTTCAATTAAACAAACAAGCTTGAACACATATGTGTGCAGCTCGTTAACGTTCATGAACAGCGTTCGTGAACCATGTTTATTAATAAAATTCTTATAAACATACTAAATAAACAAATAAATAAGTTTGAATTATCAAGCTCAATAATCAATCAAGCAAAAGTCTCAAATAATTATGCAAATTTAAATTGAAAGTTCGATAACATCTAAATGAATCAAGCTCAGACCAAGTTCGAAACAAGCTCAAGCTCATAAAATATAAACCAAGCCAAGCTTGAACAACCATTTCAAATGTTTGATTCATTTTAAGCTCAGCTCGGATCGATTACCTTATCAAACAAGCTTGAACCCCCGAAAGCTCGGCTTGTTTACAACCCTAGCTTCGTCAATCAAATATATCCATAAATAGGTATTTTAAATATAAATTGACACAGATGAGTACTAATGTTTGATGAAAAGTACTATTTTTATTTCAAAATTATAACAAAGTAAAATAATAAATTGACATAATAAACTAGGTTTACTTGTGTTTCTTAACCTGCGAGCCAACTCAAGCCCGTCGTGGGCCAACCCGCACGGGTCGCGAACCAACATGTGCAAGTCGCGGGCCTAGGCAGGTCGGCCCGTGACGGACTTAGATTGATAAAATTCTAACTCAATCCGTTTAAATTATTTGGCGAGATGGGTCAATTC
>JBAMIB010000077.1:211900-231507 GCA_037177415.1 Kaempferia rotunda | reverse complement strand
TATTCCTGAATAATCTCATTTTTCAATTATTCAACCATTTCATTTTACCAAGTTCAATGTTAGCCAGATTAGTCAACGTTTATATGTTTCGATGCAACAACAAGATGTTATTTGTAACAAGTAGTTTAGTTGGTTGGTTAATTGGTCAAATTTTATTCCTAAAATGGGTTGTATTGGTATTAGTATGGATACAGCAAAATTCTTCTATTAGGTCTAATGTACTTATTCGATCTAAGGTTGTATTGGTATTAGTATGGATACAGCAAAATTCTTCTATTAGGTCTAATGTACTTATTCTATCTAAGACGTATAAGTATCTTGCTAATAAGTCTAAGTATCTTGCTAAGACGTATAAGTATCTTGCTAATAAGTCTAAGTATCTTGCTTATAAGTCTAAGTATCTTGCTAAGAGCTATATGTATCTTGTGTTAGACGTCGTAAATTCTATGGCTCGAATCTTTAGTATTCTCTTATTGATTACCTGTCTCTACTATTTAGGAAGAATACCGTCACCCATTTTGACTAAGCAACTGAAAGGAACCTCAGAAATGGAAGAAATAGAAAAAATTTCCCCACCAAGGGTGGAGGACGAAGAGGCATTCCTGAAAGAAAATCCTTCTCTTTCCGAAGAGGAAGAAGGGGAGGATCCGGACAAAATCGATGAAAGGGAAGAGATCCGAGTGAACGGAAAGAAAAAAACAAGAAAAGATGAACTCCTGACTCTTCTTTTTGATTTATGGTTTGAAAAACCTCCTGTGACTCTTCTTTTTGATTCATGGTTTGAAGACCCTCCTGTGGCTATTCTTTTTGATTCTAACAAATGGAATCGACCATTTCGTTATATAAAAAACAATCAATTTCAAAATGCTGTCAAAAATGAAATGTCACAATATTTTTTTTATACATGTCAAAGTGATGGAAAAGAAAGGATATCTTTTATGTATCCGCCGAGTTTGTCAACTTTTAAAGAAATAATAGAAAAAAAGATATCCTTTTTCACAACAGAAAAATTATTGTCTGATCAATTGTATAATGATTGGAATTTGACCAATGATATGAAACGGCTAGACAAAACTAACGAGTTTATAGATAGAGTCAGAACTTTAGATAAAAAATCTTTTGATATAGGTAAAAAAACTCAATTATGTAATTGTAATTATAAAACTAAGAAAAAAGAATATTTTCCTAAAAAATATGATCCGTTATTATATGGGCCCTATCGTGGAAGAATCAAAAAATTGTTTTCACCCCCTAGCATAAATCAAAAAATATATAAAAAAAAAAAAATGGGGGAATTTTGGATAAATAAGATTCATGCTCTACTTCTTACTAATGATTATCGCGAATTTAAACAAACAATAAACAAACTCAACAAGAGTAGATCATTAGTAACAAAAAAGAGGTTTTCTTTATTTCGATATCAAACTATTCATTCAGAAGACCCAGTCAAAAAAATTTTAAAATGGTTCTTCAATGTAGTTATAACTAAATCCAATGATCAAAGAAGTAGAAAAAGATCGATTGAAATAAAGGAAATAAGTAAAAAGGTCCCTCGATGGTCATACATACTACTCGATGATTTGCAACTAGATGAAGCCGAAAACCACGAGGACAAGGTAGAAACGGATTCTCAAATTCGTTTAAGAAAATACAAGTTTCTGGTGATTTTTGATGATAGCGAAGATCTTAATGAGCCTGATCCATTAGGCGAAATGATTTGGATACGTTATTTACCATATTCGGATTTTCGTCGAAGTATAATAAAAGGTTCTATGCGTGCCCAAAGGCGTAAAATGGTTATTTACCAACTCTATCAACCAAAGCCACATTCCCCTCTTTTTGTGGACAGAATAGACAGACGCCTTTTGGCTTTGTTTGGCAAAATGGGCAGACCCCTTTTTTATCTTTTGGCCATACTAGACAGACGCCTTTTGGCTTCTGATATTCGCCTTTTGTCTTTTGATATTTTCGGACGGATGAAAGGAATTTTTCAAAATTTGATGGGTAAAAAAAGCAAAGAATTACAAATCTCTGATTATACAAAAGAAAGAAAAAAAGTTGAAAAATACCAAGACGCAGAAAGACTACGACTAGAAATAGCAGAAACTTGGGATAACATTTCATATGCTCAAGCAGTAAGAGGTTTTTTCTTAGTAGGCCAATCAATTTTTCGAAAATATATTCGATTACCTTCATTAATAATAGCTAAGAATATTGCGCGTATTTTATTATTTCAAGTTCCCGAATGGTCCGAAGACTTCAAGGATTGGAATCGAGAAATACATATTAAATGCACTTATAATGGTGTTGAATTATCCGAGAAAGAATTTCCAAAAAACTGGTTAACAGACGGTATGCAGATAAAAATCTTATTTCCTTTTTACCTGAAACCTTGGCACCGATCTAAGTTAAAACCCTCGAAAACACAGAAAGCGCAAAAAAATGATTTTTGTTTTTTAACAGTTGCTGGACTGGAAACTGACCGTCCTTTCGGTATCCCTCGAAAACGAAAAGGGCCCTCGTTTTTTGGACCTATTTTTAAAGAACTGAAAAAAAAAGTGAAAAAATTATTAAAAAACAAGTCTTTTATAGTTTTTAATGTTTTTAAAGAACGAGCAAAATTTCTTCGAAAGGTATCAAAAGAAATAATAAAAAAATGGAGCATCAAAAACTACGAATTGGGTGAAACTAAAACCGGCGATTCTATAATGAATAATCAGATGATTCGTGAATCACCTATTCAAATTCGATATACAGAATGCACAAATTTTTCACCGACAGAAAAAAAAATGAAAGATCTGACTGAGAGAACAAGCACAATCAACAATAAACTAGAAAGAATTCTAAATGAGAAGAAAAATGGATTTCTAACTCAAGAAAAAAATATTCATTCTAATAAAAAATTAGAATCATTAAAAAGATTTTCTCAAATATTAAAAAGAAGAAATACTCGATTAATCCGTAAATTTTCTTTTTTTATCAAATTTTTCATGGAAAAAATATACATAGATTTTTTTCTATGTATCATTAATATTGCAAGAACCAATGCACAACTTTTTATTGAATCAAGAAAAAAAATTATCGAAAAATCCATTTCCAATAAGAAAGAAACTGAAAAAAGAATTAAGAAAAGAAATCAAAAAAAAATTCACTTTATTTTAACTAAAAAAAATTCCCTTGATAATATTCAAAATACGAATTCAACCACTTTTTCTAACTCCTTCTCGCAAGCATATGTATTTTACAAAATATCGCAAACTCGAGTTATTAACTTCTATAAATTCAAGCCTATCCTTCAATATCATGAAACATCTCTTTTTCTTAAAAATGAAATAAAGGATTTTTTTCGGAAAGAGGGAATATTTCATTCTGGATTGAGACATAAAGACTTTTGGCATTCTGAAAGGAATCAATGGAAAAACTGGTTAAGGGGGCATTATCAATATGATTTATCTCAGATTAGCTGGCTTAAATTAGTACCAGAAAAATGGCGAAATAAAGTCAATCAACACTGTATGACTCAAAAAAACGATTTTAACAAATGGGACTCATATGAAAAAGAAAGATTCATTCATGATGAAAAACAAAATGATTTCGAACCTGATTCATTACTGAATCAAGAATATCAAAAATCATCTAATTTTAAAAAACATCATAGACATGATTTTTTCTCATATAAATCTATTAATTATGAAGAGAAGAAAGACTCATATATTTATAGATCACCATTACAAATAAATAGTAAAGAAGAGATTTTTGATAATTACAAGATAGATAGACGCAAATTTTTTGATATGTCAGGTGGGCTACCTATTTATAATTATCTAGGAGAAAATGATATTATGGCTGAGGAGAAATTTCCAGATAGAAAATTTTGTAAGATTGATTTTTGCCTTAGAAATAATAAGGTCGAGCTTTATTACTGGCTCAATACCGGCACCAAGAATAAAAAAATTAAGAGAGGTCCTTTTTATTTATCAATTTCTAAAAATCAAAAAATCAACCGATTCAAAAAAAAAAGACCCTTCTTTGATTGGATGGGAATGAATGAAGAAATAGTAAATCGTCTTATATTGAATCCAGAACTAGAACTTTGGTTCTTCCCAGAATTTGTGCCACTATATAATGCATATAAGATTAAACCGGGGATCATACCAATAAAATTACTTCTTTCCAACTTTAATGGAAATGAAAGCATTAATCAAAACATTACTGAAAGGAACCCTTTGATAGAATCAAATGAAAAAAGAATTCTTAGATTCGAGAATGGAAATCAAGAAGAAAAAGATCTTCTAGACCAAGGGGAAGGGGATCCTCTATCAGATGAAAATGGAGGTAGATCAGACAAAAAAAAACGTAGAAAAAAAAAGCCCGACACGAGCCCCGAAGTCATGGAGCTTTATTACTTCCTACAAGGGTATTTGCATTTTCAATTTAGGAGGGAAAGGGTAAATAAAAAAATGATCGATAATATTAAAGTCTATTGTTTCCTGATTAGATTGAGAAATCCAAAGAACGTTGCTATATCCTATCTTAAACGGGGAGCACTGACTGTGGATATTTGGACTATAAATAGGCGCACTCTTAAAGAATTAAGTACAGGCGGGGTATTGATTCTCGAACCGGCTTATCTGTCTATAAAAAACGATGGACAATTGATTCTATATCAAACCATAGGTATTTTTTTGGTTCATAAGAATAAATACCAAAGGAATCCACAATATCTAGAATATGTTGATAAGAATCAAATTGATGAATCCATTTTAAGACATCAAAAAATGACTAAAAATAGAGACAAAAATCATTATGATTTCTTTGTTCCTGAAACTATTTTATCCCCTAAAGGCCGTAGAGAATTGCGAATTCTATATTTTTTAAAAAAAAGCGAGATAAATGATCTACATAGAAATCCAGTATTTTGCAATCAGGTAAAAAACTGTGGTCAAGTTTTAAATAGAGGCAAATATCTCGGTATCGAGAAAAAGAAACTAATTCAAATGAAGTTCTTTCTTTGGCCCAATTATCGACTAGAAGATTTAGCTTGTATGAATCGATATTGGTTTAATACTAATAATGGCAGTCGTTTCAGTATCCTCAGGATACATATGTATCCACCACGGTTGACAATTTGGTAGTTACAAGTCCATTTACATTAATTTTGCCATATATACATATATTATTAGGTAATATGTCGGCTATATGAAAACAAATAGATAGACGCGAGGATTGTCTTACATTCCATCTTGAAAGAGGATACTAATTTAATGACATACATATTATCAATTAGATCTATAAATGAATGAATAAAATCTTCTTATTTTATTTGTATAGGAATACAAAAAAAAGATAAGAAGATTTTGTTCATTCATTTTTTTTATAAAAAAAGTAGGAAGTTTATAATGAACTTAAGGTCCTTCTGTATATCAAAATGACTAATATTATTATTACTAATCAATAAAATTCACATCAAAAAATTTGAAATTATAAAAGGGGATAAGATTTTGTTTTATGGTAAAAAATTCATTCATCTCAGTTATTTTTCAAGAAAAAAAAGAAGAAAAGCGGGGGTCTGTTGAATTTCAAATAATCTGTTTCACCAATAAGATACGAAGACTTACTTCCCATTTTGAATTGCACAGAAAAGACTATTCATCTCAGAGAGGTCTACGAAAAATTCTGGGAAAACGTCAACGGCTGCTGTCTTACTTATCAAAGAAAAATCGAGTACGCTATAAAGAATTAATTAGTGAGTTGGATATTCGGGAGTCAAAAAATCATTAATTTGAAAATTTTGACTTAGTTTTTTCATTTATTGGATCTTGAGAATTTTGATAAACTTCTTTTCGTTTTCAGCAATTCATGTAAGAATGAATCGAGGAAAAACTTATGAATAGACCAGCTACAGAAACAGACTTTATGATAGTCAATATGGGACCTCACCACCCATCAATGCACGGTGTTCTTCGTCTCATCGTTACCCTAGACGGTGAAAATGTTGTTGACTGCGAACCAATATTAGGTTATTTACACAGAGGAATGGAAAAAATTGCGGAAAACCGAACAATTATACAATTTTTACCTTATGTAACACGTTGGGATTATTTAGCTACTATGTTCACAGAAGCAATAACCGTAAATGGACCAGAACAATTGGGAAATATTCAAGTGCCTAAAAGAGCGAGCTATATCAGAGTCATTATGTTGGAGTTAAGTCGTCTAGCTTCTCATCTGTTATGGCTTGGACCTTTTATGGCGGATATTGGCGCACAGACCCCTTTTTTCTATATTTTCCGAGAAAGAGAATTAGTATATGATCTATTCGAAGCTGCGACCGGGATGAGAATGATGCATAATTATTTTCGTATCGGAGGAATAGCAGCCGATCTGCCTTATGGCTGGATAGATAAATGTTTGGATTTCTGCGATTATTTTTTAACAGGAGTTGTTGAATATCAAAAGCTTATTACGCGAAATCCCATTTTTTTAGAACGAGTTGAAGGAGTAGGCATTATTAGTGGAGAAGAAGCAATAAATTGGGGTTTATCCGGACCGATGCTACGAGCATCTGGAATACAATGGGATCTTCGTAAAGTTGATCATTATGAGTGTTACGACGAATTTGATTGGGAAATCCAGTGGCAAAAAGAAGGAGACTCATTAGCTCGTTATTTAGTCCGAATCAGTGAAATGACGGAATCCATAAAAATAATTCAACAGGCCCTGGAAGGAATTCCAGGGGGTCCCTATGAGAATTTAGAAATCCGATGCTTTGATAGAGAAAGGGATCCAGAATGGAATGATTTTGAATATCGATTCATTAGTAAAAAACCTTCTCCCACATTTGAATTGCCGAAGCAAGAACTTTATGTGAGAGTTGAAGCCCCAAAGGGAGAATTGGGAATTTTTCTAATAGGGGACAAAAGTTGTTTTCCTTGGAGATGGAAAATTCGCCCGCCGGGTTTTATCAATTTGCAAATTCTTCCTCAGTTAGTTAAAGGAATGAAATTGGCTGATATTATGACGATACTAGGTAGCATAGATATCATTATGGGAGAAGTTGATCGTTGAAATGAGAGTTTATACAACAGAAATAGAAGTACAAGATATTAATTCTTTTTCCAGATTGGAATTTTTCAAAGAGGTCTATGGAATCGTATGGATCTTTGTCCCTATTTTGACTCTTGTATTGGGGATCACAATAGGCGTACTGGTAATTGTATGGTTAGAAAGAAAGATATCCGCAGGAATACAACAACGTATTGGGCCTGAATACGCCGGTCCTTTGGGAATTCTTCAAGCTTTAGCAGATGGGACAAAACTGCTTTTCAAAGAGAATCTTTTTCCAGCTAGAGGAAATACCCGTTTATTCAGTATTGGACCATCTATAGCAGTCATATCAATTTTACTAAGTTTTTTAGTAATTCCTTTTAGCTATCAACTTGTTTTAGCTGATCTCAATATCGGTATTTTTTTATGGATTGCCATTTCAAGTATTGCCCCTGTTGGCCTTCTTATGTCAGGATACGGATCAAATAATAAATATTCCTTTTTAGGTGGTTTACGAGCTGCTGCTCAATCGATTAGTTATGAAATACCATTAACTTTATGTGTTTTATCAATATCTCTACGTGCGATTCGTTGAAATACAAACTTTTCTTTCTTTTCCCTATTCATTCTTTTCTTTCGCTCTAGAAAACAAGTTGAACGAATTGAATAGATATTATTTATTATCCTTTTGGTTGATAAAGTAAATTAGATAGTTATATATGAGTGAAAGAAAGCAGCTTATCAATTTGCAGTAAAAAAAATAGAGTCTCATTTCCTATGTACAAGACAAGAGTTAAGTGGAAATAAACATAAGCGGAAGAGGTCCTTTACCCCAAGACTGGTTTTTTAGACAACCCAACTTGAAGCGGGCTCAAAATCAAAAGATCAACCGTATGGCCTTTTCACTATCCTTTGTATGAATTACCTACCATACATGTATTATCAAACGAAACGGGCGATTGAACAAAAAAATGAGTGGATGATTAGGAACACAAAAATGCACAAAGGATTGGTAATGGAGATTATGGAAATTTTCTAAAAAGATATTTCTGCATAACATAACAAGAATACTAATTGGGGCTTTAAATTGGTAGAAATGATAAGGCAGTACTTCCCGCGATTCCGATCCAGAGTATGCTCCTATCCACCCATTAAAGCAATGACTATCAGGAACGAAATAATCCTTTATTTTTGATTTTAGTTTTAGCCCCCTTCTCTTATATCGGTTTTATAAGAAAGAAGAATAGGAACGAAAAACAAACAAGAGAAAAAGAAATCTTTTTTATTCCGTCTTTTTCATATATTTAGCATAGATTTAGAGAGATATAATTTGTCTCATGATTCATTAGCTAATGGAGCGTCTAATTCCTTTTCGTAATCGAAAATGATGGGTTGAAATAAACTATTTATTGATATTTTTGCAAGGAGTTTTTTATTTAAAGATTAAGTTATTACTCAACAAAGTCAAATTATTAACGGGTGAGATCAATTCGGAAGCGCCTTTATTTATTATTATTTTAGAGTATAGCAGACGGAATTCCATTGGTATAATTTTGGACCCTCAAATAGATTTTGACTCTTTCTATTCTACAACCATAGCAAGCTAAATAGTAAATAATACTGATCTGGTCCTTAGATTTCTTTTTGACCCACGAGGAGCCGTATGAGGCGAAAACCTCATGTACGGTTCTGGAATAGCGGTGGGAACAGTGATGTTATCACCGACTATGATTATCTAACAGTTCAAGTACAGTTGATATAGTTGAGGCGCAGTCAAAATATGGTTTTTGGGGATGGAATTTGTGGCGTCAGCCTATAGGATTTATCGTTTTTCTAATTTCTGCCCTAGCCGAATGCGAGAGATTACCCTTTGATTTACCAGAAGCGGAGGAAGAATTAGTAGCAGGTTATCAAACCGAATATTCGGGTATTAAATTTGGTTTATTTTATGTTGCTTCCTATCTAAATCTATTACTTTCTTCGTTATTTGTAACGGTTCTTTACTTGGGTGGTTGGAATATTTCCATTCCATACATATTTGTTCCTGAGCTATTTGAAATAAATAAAGTGGATGAAATTTTTGGAACTACAATTGGTATCTTTATTACATTAGCTAAAACTTATTTGTTCTTGTTTATTTCTATCACAACAAGATGGACTTTACCTAGGTTAAGAATGGACCAACTTTTAAATCTTGGATGGAAATTTCTTTTACCAATTTCTCTCGGTAATCTATTATTAACAACCTCTTTTCAACTTTTTTCACTGTAAATAACAAACGAATATAATAGACTTGGTTCAAGTTCAAACAAGAGAAAGAAACGAAGATAAAACTATTCATATAGATTCCTGATATGTTCCCTATGGTAACTGGGTTCATGAATTATGGTCAACAAACAGTACGAGCAGCAAGGTACATTGGTCAAAGTTTCATGATTACCTTATCCCACGCAAATCGTTTGCCTGTAACTATTCAATATCCTTATGAAAAATTAATCACATTGGAGCGTTTCCGCGGCCGAATCCATTTCGAATTTGATAAATGTATTGCTTGTGAAGTATGTGTTCGTGTATGTCCTATAGATCTGCCTGTTGTTGATTGGAAATTTGAAACTGATATTCGAAAAAAACGATTACTTAATTACAGTATTGATTTCGGAATTTGTATATTTTGTGGTAACTGTGTTGAGTATTGTCCAACAAATTGTTTATCGATGACTGAAGAATATGAACTTTCTACTTACGACCGTCACGAGTTGAATTATAATCAAATTGCTTTGGGCCGTTTACCAATATCAGTAATTGATGATTATACAATTCGAACAATTTGGAATTCGCCTCAAAGAAAAACTGAGTAGGTAACCGCCCTATTCTATTAAATAAAGAGAAATTACCAATTCTTAAGGTTCAGTTTTGGTTTCAATTAAAAGAATGAGATAAGGTCTTTCTCTTTGTTTGGCCAATAATGAAAAATTCAACTAGAAATTCATTGGTTGATGAGAATTTCGACTTTTTTATTAAAAATCTATCAATAGAGTCGTAATTATTAGGAACCTATCATAAAATGAAAATCAAAAAAACCTTTCTTTTTTTCCCGGTCGGGTCAATAAGATCATGAAAAGCATTTCAATTTATCTCCTATTTTACATATAATGGATTTGCCTGGACCAATACACGATTTTCTTATAGTTTTACTGGGATCGGGTCTTATATTAGGGGGACTGGGAGTAGTATTACTTACCAATCCAATTTATTCTGCCTTTTCGTTGGGATTGGTTCTTGTTTGTATATCCTTATTCTATATTCTTTCAAATTCTCATTTTGTAGCCGCTGCCCAGCTCCTTATTTATGTAGGAGCCATAAATGTTTTAATCATATTTGCTGTCATGTTCATGAATGGTTCAGAATATTACAAGGATTTGAATCTGTCGATCGTTGGGGATGGGGTTACTTCACTGGTTTGTACAAGTATTCTTCTTTCGCTAATTACTACCATTTTCGATACGTCATGGTACGGGATTATTTGGACTACAAGATCAAACCAACTTATAGAACAAGATTTGATAAGTAATAGTCAACAAATTGGAATTCATTTATCAACAGATTTTTTTCTTCCATTTGAACTGATTTCAATAATTCTTTTAGTTGGTTTGATAGGCGCAATTGCTGTGGCTCGTCAGTAATAAATCATTATAACTAGCAACAGCAAACAATCAAAATTTCACTTTCTTCTATGTTATCCCACCTATTTCACAAAAATTCTATTTGAATACTGTTCATGTCTAAAAGGGAGATTCTTTTATTTGATCTATTTTCAATACATTCTTTTGTTCCGTACTTGTTCTATTCTAGTCAATCTCGAATCTGTTGAATTATTGTTCATATTGAAATGAACCGACATTGATAAGGAGTTGGTCAATGATGCTCGAACATGTACTTGTTTTGAGTGCCTATTTATTTTCTATCGGTATTTATGGATTAATCACGAGTCGAAACATGGTTAGGGCTCTTATGTGTCTTGAACTTATATTGAATGCAGTTAATATCAATTTTGTAACATTTTCTGATTTTTTTGATAGTCGCCAGTTAAAGGGAGATATTTTCTCAATTTTTGTTATAGCTATTGCAGCCGCTGAAGCAGCTATTGGATTGGCTATTGTTTCGTCAATTTATCGTAACAGAAAATCAACGCGTATCAATCAATCGACTTTATTGAATAAGTAGGAATAATAATCAAAATTAGAATATCCACCACTTTGAATTAGCATGTAGAATATGGTAGAATCTAGATTCTATTTATGAAAACGTAAGAAATCAAAGTATCTTAGCCACTTCTCATGAGCTGATCCAGAAGTAAATTGATTAGAAAATTTCTGGTAAATCGTTGATTCATCTGGCGTTTAAATATATGATTCATTTACAAGTTTACTAGATCGAAATTTGATAACGTTCAAAAATTCATAGATCCCATGTCACATTCAGTAAAAATTTATGATACATGCATAGGGTGTACCCAATGTGTCCGAGCGTGCCCCACCGATGTGTTAGAAATGATACCTTGGGATGGATGCAAAGCTAAACAAATTGCTTCCGCCCCAAGAACAGAAGATTGTGTTGGTTGTAAGAGATGTGAATCTGCCTGTCCAACGGATTTCTTGAGTGTTCGAGTTTATTTATGGCATGAAACAACTCGAAGTATGGGTCTAGCTTATTGATATGTTCCGTAAAACCCACTTGAATACATTTTGAATACATTTTCTTTTTTTACTGAAAAAACCCGTACTCGAAAAAAAAATCATAAAGATTCTATTTTCGAGCGCGGGTTTTTCTGGTCCAAGTGTATCTTGTCTTTACCACGAATTCTTTTCCTTGGTTAACAATAATTGTAGTTTTGCCAATATCTGCGGGCTCTTTAATTTTCTTTCTTCCTCATAGAGGAAATAAGCTAATTAGGTGGTATACCATTTCTATATCCACCTTAGAACTACTTCTAATGACCTATGTATTTTGTTATCATTTCCAATTGGACGATCCATTAATCCAGCTGGCGGAAGATTATAAATGGATCAATTTTTTTGATTTTTACTGGAGATTGGGAATAGATGGACTTTCTATAGGACCTATTTTACTGACAGGATTTATAACAACTTTAGCTACTTTAGCGGCTTGGCCAGTTACTCGGGATTCCCGACTATTCCATTTCCTGATGTTAGCAATGTACAGTGGTCAAATAGGATCATTTTCTTCTCGAGACCTTTTACTTTTTTTCATCATGTGGGAGTTAGAATTAATTCCTGTTTATCTACTTCTATCTATGTGGGGGGGAAAGAAACGCCTGTATTCAGCTACAAAGTTTATTTTGTACACTGCGGGAGGTTCCATTTTTCTATTAGTAGGGGTTTTGGGTATCGGTTTATATGGTTCTAATGACCCAACATTCAATTTTGAAACATTAGCTAATCAATCGTATCCTCTCGCACTGGAAATAATATTCTATATTGGATTTCTTATTGCTTTTGCTGTCAAATCACCGATTATACCCTTACATACATGGTTACCAGACACCCATGGGGAGGCACATTATAGTACTTGTATGCTTCTAGCCGGAATCTTATTAAAAATGGGAGCATATGGATTAGTTCGGATCAATATGGAATTATTACCCCATGCTCATTCTATATTTTCTCCCTGGTTGATGATAGTAGGCACAATGCAAATAATTTATGCAGCTTCAACATCTCTTGGTCAACGTAATTTAAAAAAAAGAATAGCCAATTCCTCTGTATCTCATATGGGTTTCATAATTATAGGAATTGGCTCTATAACCGATACGGGACTCAACGGAGCCTTTTTACAAATAATATCTCATGGATTTATTGGCGCTGCACTTTTTTTCTTGGCAGGAACGAGTTATGATAGAATACGTCTTGTTTATCTCGACGAAATGGGCGGAATGGCTCTTCCAATTCCAAAAATGTTTACGATGTTCAGTATCTTATCGATGGCTTCTCTTGCATTACCGGGCATGAGTGGTTTTGTTGCAGAATTGATAGTCTTTTTTGGAATAATTAGTAGTCAAAAATCTTTTTTAATGCCAAAAATATTCATTCTTTTTGTAATGGCAAGTGGAATGATATTAACTCCTATTTATTTATTATCTATGTCATGTCAAATGTTCTACGGATACAAGCTATTTAATGCTCCAAACTCCTATTTTTTTGATTCTGGACCAAGAGAGTTATTTGTTTCGATCTCTATCTTTCTACCCGTAATAGGTATTGGTATTTATCCGGATTTCGTTTTCTCACTATCGGGTGAGAAAGTCGAAGCTATTCTAGCTAATTATTTTTATAGATAGGTTTTATGAAAAAAGAAATTCTAGTATCTTTAAAATGATTTTGCAAACGATTTTTCAAATCATTTGCAAAATCAAAAGGATTCCCTTTACAATCCAAAAAAGAAATTCTATTCTAGTATTTTTCTTTTTTTTCTAATGATTTTCAAGATTCCCCTTAGAATCAAAAAAAGAAATTCTAGTATTTTTTTGAAAACCATTTGAAAAGTAAGGGGTGAAAAAAAATCATTTTTTTTCTTAGGGTCATATTCAGCTTGAATAATGGAATAAAATAAGGCGAAAGGCCTCTGTGAGAACCTTTTGAATCACTCCGCTACTTGTACTTGATTCAAAAGATTCTTTTCTTAGCGGTTAAAATGAAGTTTTCTTATGTTATGTATATAGCATGCTGTCCTATGTTTGTATTTGTTATGCTTTTTCATTCAATTTCTTATGTTATGTATTTTTTCATTCAATTCGATGTTAATCGAAATGAACCATAGCTATGTAAACCTATTCCTAATAGATTGACCCCAAAATAGCATATCCAAATTATAAGAAAGCCCGCGGAAGCCACAATTGCAGAATTTACACCTTCCAAATTTGGATTTGTTCGGGTATGTAAATAAATCGCGAATATGGTCCAAGTAATAAATGCCCAAGTTTCCTTGGGATCCCAATTCCAATATGATCCCCATGCCTCATTAGCCCATACTGCTCCCGAAAGAATCCCTATGGTTAAAAAGAGAAACCCGAGACTAATAATACGATAACTCCAATAATCCAATTGTTGAACCAATTGATACCTGTAATAATTTCGAGAATAAATAAAATAAGTGTTTAGTAAAACATTCTTTCTCTCATTCAGGTATTTAATTTCCCCAAAGGAAAATGCCGTATTTAATAAAATATTGCTTTTGCTAAAAATCTTTATGACTTTTCGAAATGTAATGACTAGAAGGGCTACTGATAATAATGATCCACATAAAAGAGCTGCATAGCTGAATACCATCATACTTACGTGCATCATTAACCACTGGGATTGGAGAGCAGGTACTAATAGTGCGGATTGATGCATTTTGGTTAAAAGACCCGAAGTAACAAAGCCTTGGGTAAAAATAGCACTTGATGCGGTTATTGCACTTAAAGCATTTTTATGCTTTTTAAAATGAAAATAGGAAACCATATGAATAACGGAGAAACTCCATGAAAGAAAGATTAATGATTCATATAAATTACTTAAAGGAAAATTCCCCGAATAAATCCAACGAGTGACTAATAATCCTGTTATACAGAAAAGGGTAGCTATCATACCCCTTTCTGATGAATCATATAGTCCTACAACTTCATCGACTAATAAAGTTAAAAAATGAATTGTAATTACAATTGAAACGACCGAAAAGGATATATGAGTTAATATATGTTCTAAAATTGAAAAAATCATAAAATAAAGATTATGAAAAAAGGAGAAGGTTTCTCGATTATTATTATATGAAATGGAAATTTGGAATTTTTTATTTATTATAGTACTTATATTATACCTTTTTTATAAGACGCTATGCCACTACTCGGACTCGAACCGAGATGCTCTAGCACTGCTTCCTAAGAATAGCGTGTCTACCGATTTTATAAGACGCTATGCCGCTACTCGGACTCGAACCGAGATGCTCTAGCACTGCTTCCTAAGAGCAGCGTGTCTACCAATTTCACCATAGCGGCTTGCTCAAAATAATAATAACTCATGTTTTATTCATATTCAACCGTCGAGATTGAATGAAGGGGTCAATCCAATGCAATATTGATTTTGTAGGAAGCTTTCAAATTGATGAATAAAAACTCGTTTAATTTCATTTCAATAGAAGTTGGAGGGTTAAAAAAAGAATCTTTATTATCCTTTTATTTTATTTAATTAATAATTTCTAGTTTCTAAAGTAAAGTAACAAGAACGGAAGTTTTGTAGTTCCTGTTTTACTAAAATCGAACTTTTTCGTTCTAACTAAACTAAATAGTTGTGACTTCCATTCATGAATAGAGCTCAAAACAAAATGTTCTTTATCATTTCCATTTGTTAATAATTCATTTTATTTACATATAATATGATTTTGATGAATGAATCACTGAATAAAAAAGATGGTTTTGAGTCTCACAATTTAAACATGGCATCTACAGATTTCAAAGGATTTCAAAAAATTTATGTAATTTGCATAGCTTTGGATTGTCGTAAACATGTCTAATGTAAAAAAGTTTTGATTCCTATCATAATAGGGCCATCCTTTAAAAAATGATTTCTAATTTAGAATTCGAAAAAAATGACTTGCTTCATCTTCCCATACAAACATAGGATTTTTTTATCACTTTAAATTAAATTGAGGCATTATTTGTGTATCCACTAAATAGGAAAAGGTCTCTTTCCCAATTGGGTTTATGGGAAGGATATAGAGTAATTCAGAGTAATACTACTTCAGATTCAGAAAGTTACAAAATGAAAATTTCATCAATTAGTTTCAAGAACCCATTGATTTTGACTAAACTAAGGATCTTATATATATATATATCTTCTGCTATAATAATAATAAATACTATATAGATAATAAATACGATATAGAAAATATAGAAAATAGAAATAAAACACTAACAAGTTATTATAACACACAAATAGGCAAATTAATAATATATAATACACAAATAGGAATAGGCGATGGGGAAATAAGAATCCCCCACCCCGAAAAAACAAGAAAAGATGAACTCAACTAATTATTCTTAAATATTAAAACAAAAAGGAGTAAATTACTATCAAAATCAAGACATAAAATAAATAGAATAAGAGATAAGACGAAATGCGACTTCCCCCTATCGATTTTATACTTTCTCCTACTAAAAAACTAGTAATGCCTAACCCATTTATAATTCCATCAATTGCTTGCCTATCAAAAAAATGAGTTAGTTCAGATAATCCTCTTATACCTTTTCTTAAGGACATGGCATAAAAAGTATCTAAATAAGCACGATTATATGACCAATCATATAAAAAATTGATTATTTTGTCCAAAATTATTCTATTAGGTCCCCTTTTCACAAATGAATTAAATAAGTTCAAATTTTGTAAAGATGAATAAAAAGGCTTATATAAAAGAGATGCTGTAAATATTCCAAAAAAAGCTATACTAACTGAAAAAGTTGCACTTGTGAAAAATTTATACCAATCCGCGGAATCTTTCGAATTTTGATGTAAAAGATTAATAGATGGAGTTAACAATTTAGATAATATATCTAAATGAATTTCTTGTTGATTGAAAGGAATTCCTATAACTCCAACAAAGAGAGTAAATAAAACCAATACAAAGATAGGAAATAGCATAGTATTATCCGATTCATGCGGATAAGAAAAAGACTTTTTAGCCTGAAAATTAGGAATAGTAAGAAGAGCCCCGTTTTTTACCTTACTCCCCATTCTATATGGCTTCTTCCAAAACAAAGAGGTCTGTTGGTTATTGTTGGTTGTTAATAAATAGAATAAAGGAAAATTAATGTTAATCATTTTTTCCTCCTCTTTACCCCATAATTTTATTGAATAAAATGAGCTACTTTTTTTTCCACTGTAATTTTGAAAATAAATACTCAAATGTCCCTCAAAAGTAAGTAAATAGATTCGAAACATATAAAATGCTGTTAATCCAGCTGTGGACCAAGCTATTAATGCAAAAAGTGACGAATACACCCAACTATCATTCATAATTTCATCTTTTGACCAAAAACAGGCAAGGGGGGGAATACCACAAAGAGAAAGCGTTCCCATTAAAAAAGCAGTTTTTGTAATTGGCACATGCTTTCTTAAACCGCCCATAAAAGCAAGATTCTGACTTTTATATGGAGAATATCCAACAATAGCTTCCATTGAATGAATAATGGATCCAGATCCTAAAAACAACAATGCTTTCGAATAAGCATGAGTAATCAAATGAAATAAAGCGGCTCGATAAGATCCCATGCCCAAAGCCAACATCATATAACCCAATTGAGACATTGTAGAATAGGCTAAACCTCTCTTAATATCTTTTTGAGCAAGAGCTAAAGTCGCCCCTAAAAATACTGTTACTATACCTATTAAAGATATTAGATTCATTATGGAAGGTATGAATATAAAAAGAGGAAGAAGGCGGGCTACAAGAAAAATTCCTGCCGCTACCATAGTAGCAGCATGTATAAGAGCCGAAATAGGGGTAGGCCCCTCCATAGCATCAGGTAACCATATATGAAGGGGGAATTGTGCGGATTTAGCAACTGCGCCACAAAATAAAAGAAAGGAACATAAAGTAAGAAATAAGAAATGACTCTGATTATTAGAAATCAAGATCAAGTTATTGAATAGTTCCAACAAATCTTGGAATTCGAAACTGCCTGTTATCCAATAAAGACCCAAGATTCCTAATAATAATCCAAAATCGCCTACACGATTACTTACAAATGCTTTTTGACAAGCATTTGCTGCAAGGGGTCGTGTGAACCAAAAACCTATTAATAGATAAGAACACATTCCAACCAATTCCCAAAAAATATAAATTTGTATGAAATTAGAACTAGTAACTAATCCCAACATTGAAGTATTGAACAAACTCAGATAAGCAAAAAATCTCAAATAGCCTTGATCATGAGACATATAATTGTCACTATAAATAAGAACTAAAATTCCAACAGTAGTGATTAAGATTAACATAATCGAAGTAAGTGAATCAAGAAAGCAGCCCAACTCGAAAGATAAATCATTATTGATGGACCAGGACCAGACATATTGATATGTAGAATTTCTATTTATTTGTTGAAGAGATAGATAGACCGAAAAAATCATAACTATACTTAATAATAAAATACTCGGAAAAGCCCACATACGCCGAAGATTTTTTGTTGCCGTCGGAAAAAGCAAAAGTCCCACTCCTATTAAAATAGGAATTGTAAGTGGAACGAAAGGTACGATCCATGAATATTTATATGTATGCTCCATAAAAACTTTTTTTCTTAATGAATCTTTTCATTTTCTTTCTGATTCACCGGCTCTTATCTATTATTCTTAATAAAGGGAGCAAAAAAATAAAAAAAAAAATCAAGATATTGCAAGGTTAAATAGAATTTTCTCTTTTTAATTATTCTCAATCTTTCTCAACTATTTCTAATTAAAAACAAAGTATTCAAATCCTATAAAAAAAAGTGGTCAAAAAATATGACCACTTTACTAGTGAAAAAAAAAATTACTTTGTTTTTCGTTTTTAGTAAGTAAGATTGTTATGAATATATCAATTATTACATATTTGATTATTATATTATGTCTTACAATCATTTTGATACTATATATAGATCAAGAATAAAGAATTAAACCACAAAACAAAGTACTTTATTTTGATATGAATCATAGGTTGACACTAGTGACTCAACTCAATAAAATAAAAAAAAAAAACTACTTAGTTTCCATTTATACTCATTTTATTAACGAGTTTATTTTCATTTTTTATTGCAGAACTAATTTTATTGATTGTCGTCTATTACAATAAATGAGATTTATGTTTATCTTTTAGAAAAAATTCTTCAAGATCCCTCTTTCCATTTTTTTCCATATAATTAATTAAAATTAAACTCAAAAATTAGTAAAAAAGAAAATCTATTTTTATAGTCTAATCAAAAAATATCTAAAAATATAGAGGAAATGAAATTAAAAAAAAATACATAAATACTGAAATAAAGAAAAAAAGGTAGATCATTTTTCAAAATGTCTTTCACATAGTACTATAGCACTAAAGAACTTTTTTTTTTTCTAATGGCAGTTCCAAAAAAGCGTACTTCTAGAGCAAAAAAGCTTATTTGTAAAAATATTTGGAAAAATAAGGCCTATTGGGCAGCGTTAAAAGCTTTTTCATTCGCAAAGTCTGTTTCTATGGGGAATTCAAAAAGTTTTTCTTTCTACGGGGAGGGGGATTCAAAAGGTTTTCTTTCTACGGAAAAAAATAACAAAACATTGAAATAATCTGAGTCAGCTTTACTCAAAAATTCATTTAGTGAATTACTTGATGTTTTTGACTAATGATTTTGGCTACTGATTTTTAATCAAATCTAATTCTAATAAAAAAAAAATTCTAATAAAAATGAGAATAATAATAAATATAGTAATTTACTCCTTTTTGTTTTAATATTTAAGAATAATTAGTTGAGTTCATCTTTTCTTGTTTTTTCGGGGTGG
>JBAMIB010000077.1:192957-211800 GCA_037177415.1 Kaempferia rotunda | reverse complement strand
ACCTCAGAAACGGAAGAAAGAAAGGAAGAAAGCGATGTAGAAACGAAGAAGACTAAACAGGAACAAGAGGGATCCAACGAAGAAGACAAAAATAGTCCAGTTTACAAATATTCTTATCTTGACACCCATCAAGATAATTGGGAATTGGAAAAACATAACTTAAATAAAGAAGAGAAAAATCAAAAAAATTATTTCTGGTTTGAAAAACCTATTGTAACTTTTCTTTTCGATTCTAAACGATGGAATCGACCATGGAGATATATAAAAAATGATCGATTCGAAAATGCTGTACGAAATGAAATGTCACAATATTTTTTTTATATATGCCCTAGTGATGGAAAACAAATAGTATCTTTTACATATCCACCCAGTTTATCCACTTTTTCAGAAATGATAGAGCGGAAAATTTCTTTGTACACGACAGAAAAACTATCGCAGGAAGACTTGTATAATTATTGGGTTTATACCAATGAACAAAAAAAATACAACTTAAACAATGAATTAATAAGTCGAATAAAAATTCTAGAAAAAGAGAAGGGATCTCTTGCTTTAGATATGCTAGAAAAAAGGACCAGATTGTGTGATGATGAAAATGAAGAAGAATACTTACCCAAAAGGTATGATCCTTTTTTGAACGGGCCCCATCGGGGAACAATAAAAAAATTCGATTCACGTGCAATCATGAATGATTTAATAACTTCCACGGCAGATTCCGTAAAAATGTTTTGGATAAATAAGATCCATGGTCTATTTCATAATGATTCTCAAGAATTGGAACATCAAAAGAATAGATTCGACTTTGGTGGGGAATTATTATTGAATTCGAATTCGATTGGGAATTTTTTAACCTCAACCGACAAATTATCTTTTGAACGCGCACGAAAAGTTGATTCAGAAAGTCAAGCAAAATCTTTGAAATTTATATTCGATATAATTACAACTGATCCAAACGATCTAACAACAATTAAAAAGAAATCTATTAGAATGGAAGAAATCAGTAAAAGGGTTTCTCGGTGGTCATACAAATTGACAGACGATTTGGAAGAAGAAGAAGAAGAAAATGAAGAAGAATCGACGGAAGATCCTGAAATTCGTTCAAGAAAAGGCAAACGCGTGGTAATTTATACTGATAACAATCAGAGTACTAATTCCAGTGCTAGTAATAATAGTACTAGTAATAATAGTACTAGTAATACTAGCACTAGTGATGAAGAAGAGGAAGTGGCTTTGATACGTTACTCACAACAATCAGATTTTCGCCGGGGTATAATCAAAGGATCCATGCGTGCTCAAAGACGTAAAACAGTTACTTGGGAAATGTTTCAAGCAAATGTGCATTCTCCACTTTTTTTGGATCGAATAGACAAAACATTTTTTTTTTCGTTTTTTGATATCTCTGAAACGATTAATCTAATTTTTAGGAATTGGGTAGGGGGAAATCCAGAATTACAAATTTCTTATTTTGAGGAGGAGGAGACAAAAGAAAAGGAGAAAACAAACGAAGAAAAAGAAGAGGAAAATGAACGAATAGCAATATCAGAAGCTTGGGATACCTTTATATTTACTCAAGCAATAAGAGGTTTAATGTTAGTAACCCAATCTTTTCTTAGAAAATACGTTATATTACCCTTATTGATAATAGCTAAAAATATCGGCCGTATGTTATTATTGCAATTCCCCGAGTGGTATGAGGATTTGAAGGAATGGAATAAAGAAATGCATGTTAAATGTACCTATAATGGCGTTCAATTATCAGAAACAGAATTTCCCCAAAATTGGTTAACAGACGGTATTCAAATAAAGATTTTATTTCCCTTCTGTCTGAAACCTTGGAGAAGATCTAAAATACGATCTCATCGTCGAGATCAGAAAATAAAGAAAAAGGATAAAAAAGACAATTTTTGTTTTTTAACAATCTGGGGAAAGGAAGCAGAACTACCTTTTGGGTCTCCCCGAAAACGACCTTCTTTTTTTGAACCCATTTTTAAAGAACTCGAAAAAAAAATGATAAAATTGAAAAAGCAATTTTTTCAAGTTATAAAGGTTTTGAAAGAAAGAAGAAAACGGTTTCAAAAAGTTTCAAAAGAAAAAACAAGATGGGTCATCAAAATAGTTCTAGTTATAAACTTAATAATGAAAGAACTTGAAAAAATAAACCCCATTTTCTTATTGAAATTGAGGAAGATGAAAGTATATGAACCGAATAAAAGCGGAAAAGATTCCAATATAAATAATAAGATTATCCGTGAATCGACCACTCAAATTCGATCCATGAATTGTGTAAATGAAAATTATTCACTCATAGAAACGAAAATCAAAGATCTTGCTAATAAAACAATCACAATTAGGACTCAAACAGAAGGAATCACAAAAGATAAAAAAAAAATAGTTCGAATTTGTGATGATAAAAGATCGGAATCACAGAAGGATATTTGGAAAATATTCAAAAGAAAAAATATCCGATTAATACGTAAATCGCATTATTTTATAAAATCCCTCATTGAAAAAATATACATAGATATATTACTATGTATCATTAAGATTCCGAGGATCAATGCACAACTTTTCTTTGAATCAACAAAAAAAATTATCAACAAATCCATTTACAACGATGAAACAAATCAAGAAGGAATTGAGAAAACAAATCAAAATACAATGAACTTTATTTCGACTATAAAAAAGTCGTTTTCTAATATTTCTTGTGACTTATCCTCTTTGTCTCAAGCCTATGTTTTTTACAAATTATCACAAAATCAATTACTTAACAAGTATCATTTGAGATCTGTACTTCAAAATCAGGGTACCTATCCTTTTCTTAGTGATATAATCAAGAATTATTGTACGACACGAGGAATATTTGATTCCAAACCAAGGTATAAGAAAATTCATAAGTCTGGAATGAATAACTGGAAAAATTGGTTAAGGAGTCATTATCAATACAATTTATCTCAGACCAAGTGGTCCCTCTTAGTACCGAAAAAATGGCGAAATAGAGTCAATCAATGTCGTACAATTCAAAAGAAAGACTCAATGAAATTGGATTTATATAGAAAAAAAAAAGACCAATTAATTCATTACATGAAACAAAACAGCTATCCATATGCAGTCGATTCATCAATACGTCAAAAAGAAAAATTGAAAAAACATTACGGATATGATCTTTTATCATATAAATATATAAATTATGGGAATAGTGGGAACTCATATATTTATGGATCAACATTACAAGTGGGGGACAAAAAAATTCCATATAATTTCAGTACACCGAAACCCGAATCATTTTATGGATTGATAAGTATAGCTATTAGTGATTATCTAGAAAAAAGATCCATTATTGATACGAACAAAAATATGGATAGAAAATTTTTTGATTGTAGAATTCTCCATTTTTGTATTCGAAATAATATTGAAATTAAGACCTGGACCAATACGCATATCGACACCACGATTCATAAAAATGCTAAAACCGAAACTAAAAATTTTCAAAAATTTGAAAAAAAAGATCTTTTTTCTTTTACGATTGATCACAAAATAAACCCATCCAATCAAAAAAAATATTTTTTTGATTGGATGGGAATGAATCAAGAAAGGTTATATCATACCATATCAAACCTAGAACCTTGGTTTTTTCCAGAATTTGTGCTACTTTTTGATGCGTATAAAATTAAACCGTGGATCATACCAATCAAATTACTTATTTTTCATTTTCATTTCTATGAAAATATTAGTCAAAATGAAAAGATCGGCATAAATCACAAAAAAAATCTTCCTATATTAGCTAATCAAAAAGAATATCTTGAATTAGAAAATTCAAAAAAAAAAAACGAACAACAAGGCCAAGGAGATTTTGTATCCGATCTAAAAAAACAAAACAAAAAAAAAGATGTTGAAGAAGATTACACGGGAGCAGACATTAAAAAAGGTAGAAAGAAAAAACAATTCAAGAGCAAAAAAGAAGCAGAACTTAATTTCTTCCTGAAAAAATATTTTCTTTTTCAATTACGATGGGATGATCCCTTGAATCAAAGAATGATCAATAATATCAAGGTATATTGTCTTCTACTTAGACTCATAGATCCAAGGGAAATTGCTATATCCTCAATTCAAAGAGGAGAGATGCATATGGACGTAATGTTGATTCAGAAAGACCTAACTCTTACAGAATTAATAAAAAAGGGAATATTTATTATCGAACCAATTCGTCTATCTATGAAAAAAGACGGAAAACATATTATATATCAAACCCTAGGTGTTTCATTGGTTGATAAAAATAAGCGCCAAACTAATGAAAAATGCATAATAAAAAATAGATATGTTGATAAAAAAAATTTTGATGGATCCATTGCACGACACTGCAATATGCTTGTGAATAGAAACAAAAATCATTATGATTTGCTTGTTCCGGAAAATATTCTATCTCCGAGACGTCGTAGAGAATTGAGAATTCTAATTTGTTTCAATTCCCGGAATTGGAATGTTATGGATAGAAATCCAATATTTTGCAATCAAAATAACATAAAAAACTGTGCACAATTTTTGAACGGGAAAAAGCATCTTAATACAGATGCAAATAAATTTATTAAATTCAAATTGTTTCTTTGGCCCAATTATCGCTTAGAGGATTTAGCTTGTATGAATCGTTATTGGTTTGATACCAATAATGGTAGTCATTTCAGTATGTCAAGAATCCATATGTATCCACGATTCAAAATTAGTTAAATTAATTAATAGTATATTTCTTATAAAATATCTATCGTATGACATATTCGCTAGATAAAATAAAAGCCGAAAGATATACGCTATGTTACATTCTGATAAATGATACCGATTTAATTCCTTATCAATTGGATCTAGGAAAAAATTAACGGAATCTTCTTTTTAGGTAAAAAATAACTCTCTTTCGTGAATGCATAAATGTATCGTTTCTTTTTATCCAAATCAAATTGCAAATTTGATTTGGATAAAATAAATAAAGTAGTATATATCAAGAAATCAAGAATTTTTGTGGACTAGCTCTAGATTAAACTAACTGGAAATAACTGGTATAATAATAATTATTATTTTTCCTGATTCGGTAAAATCCACGGAAAAGAAAAAAAAAAGAAAAATTTATTTTTTATGGTCAAAAATTCATTTATCTCAGCTATTCGACAAGAAAAAGAAAAAAACTGCGGATCTGTTGAATTTCAAGTATTCAGTTTCACGGATAAGATACGGAGACTTACTTCACATTTGGAATTACATAAAAGAGATTTTTTATCGCAAAGGGGTCTACGAAAAATTCTGGGAAAACGTCAACGGTTGCTGGATCATTTGTCAAAGAAAAATAGAGTACGTTATAAGAAAGTAATTGGTCAATTGGGTATTCGGGAGTCAAAAACTCATTAATTTTAAGATTGGTTTTAATTTTTTCTTTAGTTATTTGTTATTAGTTATTTGTTAATAGTAGTTATTAGATTTTTCATTGTGATGAACCTCGTTTGAGAAATTCATGGAATAATGAATTAAGGAAGAAAAGATATGACTGTACCGGCTACAAGAAAAGATCTCATGATAGTTAATATGGGCCCTCACCACCCATCAATGCATGGTGTTCTTCGACTGATCGTTACTCTCGATGGCGAAGATGTTATTGACTGTGAACCCATATTGGGTTATTTACACAGAGGGATGGAAAAAATAGCGGAAAATCGAACAATTATACAATATTTGCCTTATGTAACACGGTGGGATTATTTAGCCACTATGTTCACAGAAGCAATAACAGTAAATGCACCAGAACGACTGGAAAGTGTTCAAGTACCTAAAAGAGCCAGTTACATTAGAGTAATTATGTTGGAACTGAGTCGTATAGCTTCTCATTTGTTATGGCTTGGACCTTTTATGGCGGATATTGGCGCACAGACTCCCTTTTTCTATATTTTCAGAGAAAGGGAATTGTTATATGATCTATTCGAAGCCGCCACGGGTATGCGAATGATGCATAATTATTTCCGTATTGGGGGAGTCGCCGCGGATCTGCCTTATGGCTGGATAGATAAATGTTTGGATTTCTGCGATTATTTTTTAACAGGAATTGTTGAATATCAAAAACTTATTACCCGGAATCCTATTTTTTTGGAACGAGTTGAAGGAGTGGGGATTATTGGTGGAGAGGAAGCAATAAATTGGGGTTTATCAGGACCGATGTTACGAGCTTCTGGAATCCAATGGGATCTTCGTAAAGTTGATCGTTATGAGTCTTACAATAAATTCGATTGGGAAGTCCAATGGCAAAAAGAAGGAGATTCGCTAGCTCGTTATTTAGTACGAATCGGTGAAATGAAGGAATCTATAAAAATTATTCAACAGGCTCTAGAAGGAATTCCTGGAGGACCTTATGAAAATTTAGAAGTCCGACGCTTTGATAGAGCAAAAAATTCCGAATGGACTAATTTTGACTATAGATTTATTACTAAAAAACTTTCACCCAATTTTGAATTGTCAAAACAAGAACTTTATGTGAGAGTAGAGGCCCCAAAAGGAGAATTAGGAATTTATTTGATAGGAGATAGTAGTGTTTTCCCCTGGAGATGGAAAATTCGTCCACCAGGTTTTATCAATTTGCAAATTCTACCTCAACTAGTTAAAAGAATGAAATTGGCTGATATCATGACGATACTAGGTAGTATAGATATCATTATGGGAGAAGTTGATCGTTGAAATGATAATTGATACGACAGAAATAGAAGTACAAGCTATCAATTCTTTTTCTAAATCGGAATCCTTAAAAGAAGTCTATGGCCTCATATGGATCTTTGTTCCTATTTTAACCCTTCTATTAGGAATCATAATAGGGGTACTCGTAATTGTGTGGTTAGAAAGAGAAATATCCGCAGCAATACAACAACGTATCGGGCCTGAATATGCCGGCCCATTAGGAATTCTTCAAGCTCTAGCGGATGGGACCAAATTACTTTTTAAAGAGGACCTACTTCCATCTAGAGGAGATATTCGTTTGTTTAGCGTGGGACCATCTATAGCGGTCATATCAGTTCTACTAAGTTTTTTAGTAATTCCTTTTGGGTATCGCCTTGTTTTAGCCGATCTTAGTATAGGTGTTTTTTTATGGATCTCCATTTCAAGTATTGCTCCTATTGGACTTCTTATGTCAGGATATGGATCGAACAATAAATATTCCTTTTCAGGTGGTCTACGGGCTGCTGCTCAATCTATTAGTTATGAAATACCATTAACTCTATGTGTGTTATCAATATCTCTACGTGTGATTCGTTGGAACATGATTATTTTCCCTTCTGTTTAGAAATGAAATTAAAGTAAAAAGGTTGAATATTATTGAATGGGTATTTTCATTTTTTATTCATCAATTTTTTATTCATCATTAGGGTCGATGAGTTAAACTAGATAGTTATATGAGTAAAACCAAACTGCTTAGAAATTTGCAGTAAGAAGATAAAATCTCATTCCCTATGTACAAGAATATAAACATAAGCAGTGTAAACTATTTATCCCAAGATTAATAATCTTTGACTAATTATTATATCTTGAAGCGGGTACAAAAGATCAACCGTATGGAGTTCCACTACTACTGTCTTATATGTATTACCATACCGGGGATCAATCCAAAATCAGTGGACAGTTAGGAACACCAAGGTACATAAAAGATTAGTAATGGAGATAATGTAAGATATCAAAAAACAGTATTTTTTTATAAAATAAAAGTTTGGATAAAACGAATCATAATGAGGACTTTAAGTTGGTAGAAATGACCAAGCAGTACTTCCCCACGATTCCTATCTAGAGTATGCTCCTATTCGCTGATTAAAGAAATGACTATCAAAAACGAACTAATCCTTTATTTTTTTTTCAGAGTATCCTCTCTCTGAGTCTCTGAGAAAGAAGAAGAGGAACTAAAGAAAAGAAATGGAATGCAAAAATAGAATGAGAAAAGTGAAGAAATAATAATAAAAGATTTTTATTTATTATTTTACCATCCATATCTATATTTATACATATAGAGTAGAATTAGTATCATGAATTTTGAATTAATGCCCAATTCTTTCTTTTTCTTTCTAGTTATTGATATAACGAGTATTTTATTGAAGGATTAAGTTATTACCGAACAAAAAGAAAATAGAAATTCTAATGGATAAGATCAATTCGGAAGCGCATTTTTGATTCTAGCAGACGGAATTTCATTGGTCTAATTTTTGGCTACCCGATATATATTTATTGTATTTACTATCTAAATTAAATAAAGATGGAGATAATATCGAGCAAGTCCTTACATTTATTTTTGGCCATAGAGGAGCCGTATGAAGCCGAGGTCTCATGTACGGTTTTGAAATAGCGATATGAACGGTGATGTTATTATCGACTATAATTATCTAACAGTTCAAGTACAGTTGATATAGTTGAGGCACAGTCAAAATATGGTTTTGGGGGGTGGAATCTGTGGCGTCAGCCTATAGGGTTTGTAGTTTTTCTAATTTCTTCTCTAGCGGAATGTGAAAGATTACCCTTCGATTTACCAGAAGCAGAGGAGGAATTAGTCGCAGGTTATCAAACAGAGTATTCAGGTATCAAATACGCTTTATTTTACCTTGCTTCTTACCTAAATTTATTAGTTTCTTCATTATTTATAACAGTTCTTTACTTAGGTGGGTGGAATTTATCTATTCCGTACATACCCATTCCTGAACTTTTCGGAATAAATAAAATGGTTGGAGTCTTTGGAATGACAATTGGAATATTTATTACATTAGCGAAAGCTTATTTGTTTCTGTTCATTCCTATCACAGCAAGATGGACTTTACCTAGGATGAGAATAGACCAGCTATTAAATCTTGGATGGAAATTTCTTTTGCCTATTTCCCTGGGTAATCTATTATTGACAACTTCGTCCCAACTTGTTTCACTATAAATAATAGAATAGGATAATGATATTCTAGATTTATAACCGATCTCAAACAAGAGAAAAAAACAGCAATTTATTCACGGAGATCCACAATATGTTCCCTATGGTGACCGGGTTCATAAATTATGGTCAACAAACAATACGAGCTGCAAGGTACATTGGTCAAAGTTTCATAATTACCTTATCCCATACAAATCGTTTACCTGTAACTATTCAATATCCTTATGAAAAATCGATCACATCAGAACGTTTCCGTGGTCGAATCCACTTCGAATTTGATAAATGTATTGCTTGTGAAGTATGTGTTCGTGTGTGTCCCATAGATCTACCTGTTGTTGATTGGAGATTTGAAAAAGATATTAAAAAGAAACAATTGCTTAATTATAGTATTGATTTTGGAGTTTGTATATTTTGTGGTAACTGTGTCGAGTATTGTCCAACAAACTGTTTATCGATGACTGAAGAATATGAACTTTCTACTTATGATCGTCACGAATTGAATTATAATCAAATTGCTTTGGGCCGATTACCAATGTCAGTAATTGGAGATTACACAATTCAAACAGTTATGAATTCGACTCAAATCAAAATAGACAAAGATAAACCCCTGGATTCAAGAACAATTACTGATTACTAAGATTTTGTTTTTTGATATAAAGGATTCAAGTTTTTGGTTGGTCAGAAATTACAAATAATAATTAATAACTATTGATTGTTGAGAATTACTCTTTAATTTAAACCGATAGTTTCGCGATGATTTCGAAATATAAAATTCCAACTATTTCTTTTTTTTTTCAAAAAAAAAAGAAAAGAAAGTAGGATTCACCAATAACTTTATTTATATCTACACCATATTAAGATTGAATATTTAATTCAATTAGAAATCCATCATATAACAAAAAAAAAAATAAAGGTAACACCCTTCTCTTTCCTGGACTATTTAGTAAGGTCATGAAATATTTCGACTTATTTATTTGTTATACATAATGGATTTACCTGGACCAATACACGATATACTTGTAGTATTTCTAGGATTATTTCTTATATTAGGAGGTTTAGGAGTAGTATTATTTACCAATCCAATTTATTCTGCCTTTTCATTAGGATTCGTTCTTGTTTGTATATCCTTATTCTATATTCCAGCAAACTCCTATTTTGTAGCTGCCGCACAGCTCCTTATTTATGTGGGAGCCATAAATGTCTTAATAATATTTGCTGTTATGTTCATGAACGGTTCAGAATATTCTAACGGTTCCTATCTTTGGACTGTTGGAGATGGAGTCACTTCACTGGTTTGTACAAGTATTCTTTTTTCACTAATTACTACTATCCCAGATACGTCATGGTACGGAATTATTTGGACTACAAGATCAAACCAGATTATAGAACAGGACCTTATAAGTAACGTTCAACAAATTGGAATTCATTTATCAACAGATTTTTATCTTCCGTTTGAACTTATTTCTATAATTCTTTTAGTTTCTTTGATAGGTGCAATTACTATGGCTCGTCAATAGCAAATACTTAGAATTAATAAGAATTAATAAAATTGTTAGAAATTCTAAATCAAATGAAAAAGGGGAAAGTTTTTAGTTTAATCTACTGCGAATACCCTCTTTTTTTCTGTAATTGCTCGATTCTAGTCAATCAAATCCGTTGAATTATTGTTCATATTGAAATGAATCGAGATTGATGAGGAGTTAGTCAATGATGTTCGAACATGTACTTTTTTTGAGCGTCTATTTATTTTCTATAGGTATCTATGGATTGATCACAAGTCGAAACATGGTTAGAGCACTTATGTGTCTTGAACTTATACTAAATTCGGTTAATATTAATCTCGTAACGTTTTCTGATATATTTGATAGTCGCCAATTAAAAGGAGAAATTTTCTCAATCTTTATTATAGCCATTGCAGCCGCGGAAGCAGCTATTGGACTAGCTATTGTTTCGTCGATCTATCGTAACAGAAAATCAACTCGTATCAATCAATCAAATTTGTTGAATAATTAGTCATAACTATTATATAAATAGAATTTTTTTTTTTTTTTCATTTTTTATTCTTTTATAGTAATATGTATAATATTATATTTCCATATTACTATTACAATATTGACGATGCATTGACCGATGTCAATGTGAAGTCATATGCGTGACTCGTATGATCATGGTTGTTGAAACGGAAATCAAAGTCTCTTGGTCTTTTTTCATGAACAGATTTAGAAATATATATTGATTCTTAAGATTTTTTTGATAAACCATTGATTCGTCTGGTGTCTACAATATAAATAGAATTCATTTACTCCTGATTTTACTTTACCAGATCGAAAATTTTTTATGTTCAAAACTAGAATTTATAGACCCAATGTCGCATTCAGTAAAAATTTATGATACATGCATAGGATGTACTCAATGTGTACGAGCCTGCCCCACAGATGTATTGGAAATGATACCTTGGAACGGATGTAAAGCTAAGCAAATTGCTTCTGCGCCAAGAACGGAGGACTGTGTAGGTTGTAAGAGATGTGAATCCGCCTGTCCAACAGATTTTTTGAGTGTCCGTGTTTATTTATGGCATGAAACAACCCGCAGCATGGGTCTATCTTATTGATACGTTATAAAAAACTCCACTTGAATCATTTGATTCCTTTTTACCGACAAAAGCCCGTACTCGATAAAATATATTATTCCGAGCACGGGTTTTTTAGTCAAAACGCATCTTGTCTTTATCACGAGTTATTTCCCTTGGTTAACGCTACTTGTAGTTTTGCCAATATTCGCAGGTTCTTCAATTTTCTTTATCCCTCATAAGGGGAATAAGGTATTTAGGTGGTATACTATATGTATATGCTTATTAGAACTCCTTCTAACAACCTATGTGTTCTGTTATCATTTCCAATTGGACGATCCATTAATTCAATTGGAGGAGGATTTTAAATGGATAAATATTTTTGATTTTCACTGGAGACTGGGAATCGATGGACTTTCCATGGGACCCATTTTACTGACAGGATTTATCACTACTTTAGCTACTTTAGCAGCTTGGCCTGTTACTCGAAATTCGCGATTATTCTATTTCCTGATGTTAGCAATGTACAGTGGTCAAATAGGATTATTTTCTTCTCGAGACCTTTTACTTTTTTTCCTTATGTGGGAGTTAGAATTAATTCCTGTTTACTTACTTTTATCCATGTGGGGGGGAAAGAAACGTTTGTACTCGGCTACAAAGTTTATTTTGTACACTGCGGGGGGTTCCATTTTTCTCTTAATAGGGGTTCTAGGTATGGGTTTATATGGTTCCAATGAACCAACATTGGATTTTGAAAGATTAGCTCATCAGTCATATCCTGTGGCATTAGAAATAATATTCTATTTGGGCTTCCTTATTGCTTATGCTGTCAAATTGCCGATTATACCCCTACATACATGGCTACCAGATACCCATGGAGAAGCACATTACAGTACATGTATGCTTCTAGCTGGAATCTTATTAAAAATGGGAGCATATGGATTGATTCGGATCAATATGGAATTATTACCGCACGCCCACTCTATATTTTCTCCCTGGTTGGTGATAGTAGGGACAATGCAAATAATCTATGCAGCTTCAACTTCTCTTGGTCAACGCAATTTAAAAAAGAGAATAGCCTATTCTTCTGTATCTCACATGGGTTTCATAATTATAGGAATTGGTTCTATAACCGGCATGGGACTCAACGGAGCCATATTACAAATACTCTCTCATGGATTTATTGGTGCTGCACTTTTTTTCTTGGTAGGAACGAGTTGTGATAGAATACGTCTTGTTTATCTCGACGAAATGGGGGGGATATCCATTCCAATGCCAAAAATATTTACTCTGTTTAGTAGTTTCTCAATGGCTTCTCTTGCATTGCCAGGAATGAGTGGTTTTGTTGCGGAATTGATAGTATTTTTTGGAATAATTACCAGTCCAAAATATCTTTTAATGCCAAAAATATTAATTACATTTGTAATGGCAATTGGAATGATATTAACTCCTATTTATTTATTATCTATGTTACGTCAGATGTTCTATGGATACAAACTATTCAATGTTCCAAATTCCAATTTTGTGGATTCTGGACCAAGAGAACTATTTGTTTCGATCTGTATCTTTTTACCCATAATAGGGATTGGTATTTATCCGGATTTCGTTCTCTCGCTATCAGTTGACAAGGTACAAGCTATCCTATCTAATTATTTTCATAGATAGTTTTGATAGTTTTCAGTACTGAGACAGAAATCAAAGTTTTCGTTTTAAGAGTTTTTAAATCATTCGCTATAGAATACAACGCAAAAAAAGAAAATGAATTAAAATTGTAATAAGATGTATTCCGGGTTTTTGAGAACCATTTGAATCAAGGAATCATTCAAATGGTTCTCAAAAACCCGCACAAACTTTCCGTTATATATGGGACGATGGTCTTATGTATTCCTCATGGAATTTATTCAATTAGATATTAATGTGAATGAACCATAACTATGTAGACCTATTCCTAATAGATTGATCCCAAAATAGCATATCCAAATTATAAGAAATCCTATAGAAGCTACAAGTGCCGAATTCGTACTTTGCAAAGTTTGATTTGTTCTAGTATGTGAATAAATCGCGAATATAGTCCAAGTAATAAAGGCCCAAGTTTCCTTGGGGTCCCAATTCCAATAAGATCCCCATGCCTCATTAGCCCATACTGCTCCAGAAAGAATACCTATGGTTAAAAAGGTAAACCCTAAACTAATGACACGATAACTCCAATAATCCAAACGCTGAGTTAATTGATATTTGTAATAATTTTGAAATGAAACAAAGGAAGTGCGTTTAAAAACATTTTTTTTTTCGTTCAAGTATTCGATCTTGCCAAAGAAAAATGACTTAATCTTAATTAAGTCAATACCAAAAATATCGATGTTTTTGCGAAATGTAATGACTAGAAAAGCCACTGATAATAACGACCCACATAAAAGAGCTGCGTAACTCAATAACATCATACTTACGTGCATCATTAACCATTGAGATTGTAGAGCAGGTACTAATATTGACGATTGGTGCATTTCACTTGAAAGACCCGATGTAGCGAAACCTTGGGTAAAAATGGCACTTGGGGCGGTTATTGCGCTTAAATCATTTTTCTGATTCCGTATCTTGGAAATCATATGAATAATGGAAAAACTCCATGAAAGGAAGATTAATGACTCGTATAAATTACTTAATGGAAAATGTCTCGAAGAAATCCAACGAGTAACTAATAATCCTGTTATAGAAAAAAAAGTAGCTATCATTCCTTTTTCCGACGAATCCCGCAACCCTATAATTTCGTGGACTAATAGGGTCATCAAATGAATCGTAATCACAATTGAAATGATCGAAAAAGAGAGATGAGTTAATATATGTTCTAAAGTGACAAATATCATAGATAAAAGAGGTCCCATTACAGAATGGAAATAGGGAATTAAATACATTATAGGATGCATTGTATCTCTATGCCGCCACTCGGACTCGAACCGAGATGCTCTAGCACTGCTTCCTAAGAGCAGCGTGTCTACCGATTTCACCATAGCGGCTTACTTGAAATAATAATAATCAATTCATATTGAATCGTCTAGATCCAATATAGTTTAGGAACCATTAGAACTGATAAATAAGATTTGAATTCATCTTTGAATTTTCAATAATTTTTAAATTTTCAATAATTCTTAATTAGGTTAGTATCATCCTAGGTTCAGTTTTAACAATCAACTTTTACGTACTATCTATATGCTAGGTTCCCCCGGAACATTTGGAATTTGAAATGAAAGTTTTTTCAGTCGAAATAGAAACTAAGAACTGCCCCCTTTATTTTATATATATATTTATTTATATATTTTATATTTTGAATCCGCGAAATCAGATAAATGAAAAACAAATCGTCAAAGAGATTTATTTTGTCAATGAACAAAATGAAAAAATTTAATGAAATTCTATAGGATTTCATATTTATCATTTATCACAATTTAATTACTAATACTAAATTTCAATTTAAGGAATAACAATTTCGAGATTTTTCTTAGTATCATTAAGTATTAATTAACTATTAATAGAATAGTTTATTGTGTACAAAATTTCTAAATAAAACAAATTTCAATATTCATCACAATTTTCTTTTCCCAATAGAAAAATCTTTGTTCATTCTATTGGGAAAAGAAAATTAATAGGACAAAAACCATCTCACAAATTAATAAATAGATTCTAAAAAACTAGAATGAAAAAAAAAATAATAATAATGATATTTAGAACCGACAGACAAAGAAATTCTTATTCTATATATTATAGCAGCTAGTTCTAACTAATATTGAGGAGTTCAATATATCAATACATTAGTTAATGGGAATTCTTCCTATTCCAAAATTGAAAGTTCTTCTAGCTACGGAAATTCCTATTATTCCAAGATTTTCTTACTTGTTTGTCGCACAAAAAAACTTTTTGAATCTCCGGTGGAAACTGACTTTGCTAAAGAAAAAGCTTTTATTGCAGCTAAATATCCCTTTTTCTTCCAAATATTTCTACGAATACGTTTTTTTGATATAGAAGTACGTTTTTTTGGAACTGCCATTCAAAAAAAGAGTTACTTATTTTTATTTTTGTATGTGAAAGACATGTATTGCTCAAAATGGGTCATTCTTTTTTAGTCATTTTCTATACTTAATTACGTCTATAATAGTTTTTTCATAACATACATTTTTTTCATAAGATACAATACTACAATACAAATATATATTATATTATTTATATTTATATAATATAAATAATATTAATATAAATAAATAATATTAATATAAATAATATATAAAAATATATGCATGTCACATATCTAACACACTAGGGAAGAAAATAGAAGAAAGGAGGGGAAAATTTGAAAATGAAAAGGGATTTTTATGACTATTAGTTGTAATTGAATAAGCTCATAGTGCCGTGTCTATAATTTAAGTTCAAACTTCAACTACAACTAGTAGTTAATATCTTAAACAAGACATTACCTAAGAAAGGGAACTTCCATTTTTAGTTATTTTTATTTTAGTTCTATTCTATATACAAAGTAAGAAGTATTATAAGATTTCGGATACTTTCTTATTGGATTGGAATCCAATCAATTAGTTCCGCAGTAATTACTACAAATAAATTCACTAGAATAACTAGATCTTTTTTCATTTATTGATGCATATTATGATCCATATTCTACTGTTTTGGTATAATTGTTTTTATTTACTAGACTATAGTATATGATAGGCTTACATATTACCAGAATAGAATGATAATATAGTTGTAGAATGATTTAAAATTTCATATTCCTCATTTCTATAAATATCTTTCTTTAGTTAATAAAGTTAATAACTAAGTAATTATTCTTACCTAACTCTTTGGTCATATCATTTGACTAACCAATTGAATTGGAACTTTTTGAATATTTCCTCCAATATCTGAGAAAAGTCAGAATAATGAAAAATCAAAAAATTTTCATATCTTTTTTTGTTGATTTTTTTTTGTTCCTTTCGAAAACGATAAGAATTGGTGAATCGGAAACAATTATAAGATAAGAAAAAATGGAAATTTGTTTTTTTTATGGAACATACATATAAATATGCGTGGATAATACCTCTTCTTCCACTTCCAGTTACTATGTTAATAGGATTTGGACTTTTGCTTATTCCGACAGCAACAAAAAATATTCGTCGTATGTGGGCTTTTCCAAATGTTTTGATGTTAAGTATAGCTATGGCATTTTCGGTTAATCTGTCTATTCAGCAAATAAATGGAAATTCTATCTATCAATATCTATGGTCTTGGACCGTCAATAATGATTTTTCTTTAGAGTTCGGACACTTGATCGATCCACTTACTTCTATTATGTCAATATTAATTACTACTGTTGGAATCATGGTTCTTATTTATAGTGACAATTATATGTCTCACGATCAAGGATATTTGAGATTTTTTGCCTATATGAGTTTTTTCAATACTTCTATGTTGGGATTAGTTACTAGTTCCAATTTGATACAAATTTATATTTTTTGGGAACTTGTAGGAATGTGTTCCTATTTATTAATAGGTTTTTGGTTCACACGACCAATTGCGGCAAGTGCTTGTCAAAAAGCTTTTGTAACCAATCGTATAGGGGATTTTGGTTTATTATTAGGAATTTTAGGACTTTATTGGATAACGGGTAGTTTAGAATTTCGGGATTTGTTCGAAATAGTTAATAACTTGGTTCAGAATAATGGAGTAGATTCTTTATTTGCTACTCTGTGTGCTTCTTTTTTATTCCTTGGTGCAGTTGCTAAATCCGCACAATTCCCCCTTCACATATGGTTACCTGATGCTATGGAAGGACCCACTCCCATTTCGGCTCTTATACATGCTGCTACTATGGTAGCAGCGGGAATTTTTCTTGTAGCTCGGCTTCTTCCTCTTTTCATAGTTATACCTTCCATAATGAATATTATTTCTTTAATAGGCGTAATAACAGTACTATTAGGAGCGACTTTGGCTCTTGCTCAAAGAGACATTAAAAGAAGTTTAGCTTATTCTACAATGTCTCAATTGGGTTATATTATGTTAGCTTTGGGCATAGGTTCTTATCGAGCAGCTTTATTCCATTTGATCACTCATGCCTATTCGAAAGCTTTATTGTTTTTGGGATCCGGATCTATTATTCATTCAATGGAACCCATTGTTGGATATTCACCAGAAAAAAGTCAAAATATGGTTCTTATGGGCGGTTTAGCAAAATATGTTCCAATTACAAGAATTACTTTTTTATTAGGTACACTCTCTCTTTGTGGTATTCCACCTCTTGCTTGTTTTTGGTCCAAAGATGAAATTCTTAATGATAGTTGGTTGTATTCACCAACTTTCGCAATAATAGCATCCTTCACAACAGGATTAACCGCATTTTATATGTTTCGGATGTATTTACTTACTTTTGATGGACATTTGCGTATTCATTTTCAAAATTACAGTAGCACTAAAAGTAGTTCTTTTTATTCAATATCTTTATGGGGAAAAAAAGTACCTAAGGCAGCCAATAGAAATTTACTTTTATCAACAATGAATACGAATAATAAGGTCTCTTTTTTTTCAAAAAATACATATAAAATTGATGATAATGCAAGAAAGAGAATACGATACTTTAGTACTTACTTTAGGAATAAATATACTTACACCTATCCTCACGAGTCGGACAATACTATGTTATTTCCTCTGCTTGTATTGGTATTATTTACTTTATTCGTCGGAGCAATCGGAATTCATTTTGATCGAGGAGTAATGGATTTTGATTTATTATCGAAATGGTTAACTCCATCCACAAACTTTTTCCATCCAAATTTGAATGATTCCTCGGATTGGTATGATTTTTTGGAAAATGCAGTTTTTTCTGTAAGTATAGCCCTTTTTGGATTATTTATAGCATCTATTTTTTATGGATCTGTCTATTCATCTCTACAGAATTTAGACTTAGTCAATTTATTTGTAAAGAGGGTCCCAAAAAGAATTCTCTTGGATCAAGTAAAAAATGTGATATACAATTGGTCATATAATCGCGGTTACATAGATATTTTTTATACTAGAATTTTTACTGTGGGTATAAGAAGACTGGCCGAACGAATTCAGTTTTTTGATCGGTATATAATTGATGGAATTATAAATGGGGTCGGCGTTGCTAGTTTCTTTATAGGGGAAGGAGTTAAATATATGGGAGGTGGACGAGTCTCGTCTTATCTATTCTTGTATTTATCTTATGTATCAATCTTTTTATTAGTTTTGTTATTTTATTATAAATTTTCAAATTAACTTTGGATCCCTCTTGTTCCTGTTTAGTCTTCTTCGTTTCTACATCGCTTTCTTCCTTTCTTTCTTCCGTTTCTGAGGT
>JBAMIB010000077.1:174118-192857 GCA_037177415.1 Kaempferia rotunda | reverse complement strand
GGAATAAAAATAAAGAAAATTCGAAGTTAGAAATATTTAAAGAAGAACCATTTTTATTATGGTTTGAAAAACCTCTTGTGACTCTTCTTTTCGACTATAAACGATGGAATCGTCCATTCCGATATATAAAAAACAATCAATTTGAAAATGCCATAAGAAATAAAATGTCACAATATTTTTTTTATACATGTCGAAACAATGGAAAAGAAAGAATATCTTTTACGTACCCCCCCAGTTTGGCAACTTTCTTGGAAATGATACAAAGAAAAATTTCTTTGCTGACAAGAGAAAAACTACCCTCTGATGAATTGTATGATCATTGGATTTATACGAATGAACAAAAAAAGAACAACTTGACCAAAGAATTTCGAAATCGAATGGAAACTCTAAATAAAGGACTCATTACTCTAGATGTACTCGAAAAAAGAACTAGATTGTATAATGATGAAAATAAAAAAGAATACTTGCCGAAAATATATGATCCTTTTTTGAATGGGCCCTTTCGTGGAAGGGTCAAATTTTTGTTTTCATCCCCAATCCTAAACCTAAATAAAATTTCCATAAAAAATTACATCGAGACAGGTTGGATAAATAAGATTCATGGTATACTTTTTACTGATGATCAGGAAAAATTGGAAGAACAAATAGATACATTTGATAGAAATGCATTATCAACAGAAAAAAAACTTTCTTTATTTTCATTTCCAGAAACCGAACAAGGAAGAATTCATTCTGAAGATCAAATAAAAATTTTCTTTAACGCAGTTATAACTAAGACCAAAACTAAAAGAATTAAAAAAAAATCTATTGGAATCAAAGAAATAAGTAAAAAAGTTCCTACATGGTCATACAAATTAATCAACGATTTGGAACAACAGGAGAGAGAAAACGAAGAAAACGTGGCAGAGGATCATCAGATTCGTTCCAGAAAAGCCAAACGTGTAGTGATTTTTAATGATAACCAGCAAAATACTGATGCTAATACCAAAAATACTAATAATCCTGATCAAGCCGACGAAGTGGCTTTGATACGTTATTCACAACAATCGGATTTTCGTCGAGACATAATCAAAGGCTCTATGCGTGCTCAAAGACGTAAAACAGTTACTTGTGAATTGTTTCAAGCAAATGCGCATTCTCCTCTTTTTTTGGACAGAATAGACAAACCCCTTTTTTCTTTGGATATATTCGGAATGATAAAATTCATTTTGAAAAAATGGATGTATAAAAAAAGAACAGAATTAAGAATTTCGGATTATACCGAGGAAAAGGCAAAGGAAAGTGAGAAAAAAAAAGAGGAAGAAAAAAGGGAAGAATACAAAAGAGAAGAGAAAGAACGAATAGAAATAGCGGAAGCCTGGGATAGCATTTTATTTGCTCAAGTAATAAGAGGCTCCCTATTAGTAACCCAATCTTTTCTTAGAAAATATATTCTATTACCTTCATTGATAATAGCTAAAAATATAGCCCGTATCTTATTATTTCAATTTCCCGAGTGGTCCGAGGACTTAAAAGATTGGAATAGAGAAATGCATGTTAAATGCACCTATAATGGTGTTCAATTATCAGAAACCGAATTTCCAAAAAATTGGTTGACAGACGGTATTCAAATAAAGATCCTATTTCCTTTTTTCCTTAAACCTTGGCACAGATCTAAAGTGACACCCCCCCAGAAAGATCCGCTGAGAAATAAAGGACAAAAAAAAGATTTTTGTTTTTTAACAGTTTGGGGAATGGAAACTGAACTTCCTTTTGGTTCTCCCATAAAACAACATTCATTTTTTGAACCCATTTTTAAAAAACTCAGAAAAAAAATTATCAAATTGCAAAAGAATTCTTTTTTAGTTATACAGGTTTTAAAAGAAAAAAGAAACTTTTTTTTAAACCTTTCAAAAGAAAGAAACAAATGGGTAATGAAAAACATTCTATTTTTAAAAGTAATAATAAAAGAACTTTCCAAAAGAAACCCAATTCAATTATTTGGATTAAGAGAAATATATAAATTGAGTGAAACTAAAAAAGAAAAAGATGGGATAATCAGTAATGGGATGATTAATGAATCGTCCATTCAAATTCGATTTATGGATTTGACAGATTATTCATTGACAGAAAAAAAAATGAAAGATCTGGCTGATAGAACCAGCACAATCAGGAATCAAATAGAAAAAATTACAAAAGATAACAAGAAAGGATTTTTAACTCCGGAAAGAAATAGAAATATTAGTTATAATAAAAGAAGTTACCCTACTAAACTATTAACATCAATAAAAAATATTTTGCAAAAATTAAAAAGAAGAAATGTTCGATTAATCCGTCAGTCATATTATTTTTTCAAATTTTTAATTGAAAGGATATACATAGATATACTTCTCTGTATCATTAATATTCCGAGTATCACTACACAACTTTTTTTTGAGAATTCAAAAAAAATGATCGATAAATACATTTACAATAATGAAATAAATAAAGAAAAAATTTTTAAAACAAATCAAAATACAATTCGTTTTATTTGGACTATAAAAAAATCAATTTCGGATATTAGTAATCCAAATTCAAAGATTTTCTTATCCTCCTTCTCACAAGCATATGTATTTTACCAATTATATCAAACGCAAATTCGTAACTTGTATAAGTTAAGATATATCCTTCAATATGACGGAACATCTCATTTTCTTAAAAATGAAATAAAGGATTATTTTGAAACACAAGGAATTTTTCATTCTGAATTAAAACATAAAAATATTTTGAATTCGGGAATGATTCAATGGAAAAACTGGTTAAGGGGTCATTATCAATATGATTTATCTCCGATTAGATGGTATCGATTAGTACCACACAAATGGCGAAATAGATTCAATCAAACACGTATAGTGCAAAATAAAGATTTAACCAAAAGGCATTCCGATGAAAAAGATCGATTAATATTAATTAATTCCAAAAAATTAAATGATTTTGAATCAAATTCATTACCAAATTCAAAATATAACTTTCAAAAATACTATAGATATGACCTTTTCTCATATAAATCGATTAATTATGAAAATAAGAAGGATTTATATATTTATGTATCACCATTACGTTTAAATAATAAGCAAGAGATTTCTTATAATTCCAACAAGATATATAAAAAAGGTAAATTAGTTGATATGCTAGGAGGTATTATCTCTATTAATTTAGAAGATGATGATATTATGAATCTGGATAAATTTACATATAGAAAATATTTTGATTGGAGAATTTTCGATTTTTGTCTTAGAAATAAAGTAGATATTGAGTCCTGGATTGATATCGATCCCAATGTTAATAAAAATACTAAGACTGGGGTTAATAATTATCAAATAATTGATAAAATAATTAATAAAATGGATCAAAAAGGTCTTTTTTATCTTAAAATTTCCCAAAATGGAGGAATTACGGCATCCAACAAAAAAAAAGACCTTTTTGATTGGATGGGAATGAATGAAGAAATACTAAGTCGTCCCATATCGAATCTAAAACTTTGGTTCTTTCCAGAATTTGTGCTGCTTTATAATACATATATTATGAAACCCTGGATCATACCAATCCAACTACTTCTTTTAAATTTTAATGAAAATGTTAGTGAAAATAAAAACATCACTCGAAAGAACAAAAGGGATCTTTTTCTATTTTCGAATGAAAAAAAATCGATTGAATTAGAGAATAGAAATCAAGAAGAAAAAGAATCCGCAAGTCGAGATAATCTTGAATCAGATGCACAAAATCAAGCGAATCTTGGATCACTTCTCTCAAACCAAGAAAAAGATATTGAAGAAGATTATGCAAGCTCAGATATGAAAAAACGTAGAAAGAAAAAGCAATATAAGAGCAACACGGAAGCAGAGCTTGATTTTTTCCTAAAAAGGTATTTACGTTTTCAATTGAGATGGGATGATTCTTTAAATCAAAGAATGATCAATAATATCAAAGTATATTGTCTCCTACTTAGACTGATAAATCCAAGAGAAATTGCTATATCCTCTATTCAAAGGGGAGAAATGAGTTTAGATATTCTGATGATTCAAAAGGATTTAACTCTTATAGAATTAATGAAAAAGGGTATATTAATTATCGAACCAGTTCGTTTGTCTATCAAAAATGACGGACAATTGATTATATATCAAAGTCTAAATATTTCATTGGTTCATAAGAGTAAGCCCCAAATTAATCAAAGATACCGAAAAAAAAGCTATGTTGCTAAGATTAATTTGGATAAATCCATTGCAAGACATCAAAGAATGGCTGAAAATAGATACAAAAATCATTATGATTTGTTGTTTGTTCCCGAAAAAGTTTTATCCACTAAAGGACGTAGAGAATTAAGAATTCTAATTTGTTTCAATTCGAGGAAGAGAAATGGTATTCATAAAAATCCAGTATTTTGCAACAACGTAAAAAACGGTGGTGAATTTTTGGATAAAAGCAAACATTTTGATAAAAAGAAACTAATTAAATTAAAGTTCTTTCTTTGTCCTAATTATCGATTAGAAGATTTATCTTGTATGAATCGATATTGGTTTGATACCAATAATGGGAGTCGCTTCACTATGATAAGGATACATATGTATCCACGATTGCAAATTTGTTAATTATGCGTTTTTCATATATATTCTGTACCATATATGTATGGTATATGAAACAAAAACTTGCACCCCATGTATTGTCTTCCCTTCCAGTCTGATACATGAATACTAATTCAATGCATGCATCAATATCCAATAGATCTATAAATGATTACCGGAATCTTCTTATTTTTTATTTTATTATTAGATTAGATCCAAAAATTTTTCTCTTTTATAAATGTAGAAACATATCACCCTTTCCTATTCCTATACGAATTTTCATATTCGTATTCCTATACGAATAAAATTTAAAAGAAAATTGGATTGATTAATTTTATTTGATAAAATTGGGAGTTCATAAAGAAATTAAGATTATTGTGTATACCAAATTAAAATGACTAGCATTATTCTTACTGATCAGTAAAATCCATTAAAAAAAAGAGGATAGAAAATCCGTTTTATGGTAAAAAATTCATTCATTTCGGTTTTTTCACAAGAAGAAAACAGGGGGTCCGTTGAATTTCAAGTATTTCGTTTCACCAATAAGATACGAAGACTTACTTCCCATTTGGAATTGCACAGAAAAGATTATTTATCTCAGCGAGGTCTACGTAAAATCCTGGGAAAACGCCAACGACTGCTGTCTTATTTGTCAAAGAAAAATAGAATACGTTATAAAGAATTAATTAGTCGGCTGAATATTCGGGAATCAAAAACTCGTTAATTGAAAAAGGAATTTGAATTATTTGATTTTTTTTATTAGATCTTGAATTTTAATGAACTTCTTTTCATTTTCAGCAATTCATGAAAGAATGAATCGAGGAATAACCTATGAATGTAACAACTACAAGAAAAGACCTCATGATAGTCAATATGGGACCTCACCACCCATCAATGCATGGTGTTCTTCGGCTCATCCTTACTCTAGATGGTGAAGATGTTATTGATTGTGAACCAATATTGGGTTATTTACACCGAGGAATGGAAAAAATTGCGGAAAATCGAACAGTTATACAATATCTACCTTATGTAACACGTTGGGATTATTTAGCTACTATGTTCACAGAAGCAATAACCGTAAATGGACCAGAACAGTTGGGAAATATTCAAGTACCTAAAAGAGCCAGTTATATCAGAGTAATTATGTTAGAGTTGAGTCGTATAGCTTCTCATCTGTTATGGCTTGGCCCCTTTATGGCAGATATTGGTGCACAGACTCCTTTTTTCTATATTTTCAGAGAAAGAGAATTAGTATATGATCTATTCGAAGCTGCCACCGGTATGAGAATGATGCATAATTATTTTCGTATCGGAGGAGTAGCGGCCGATCTACCTTATGGATGGATAGATAAATGTTTGGATTTCTGTGATTATTTTTTAACAGCGGTTTCTGAATATCAAAAACTTATTACGCGAAATCCTATTTTTTTAGAACGAGTTGAGGGGGTAGGCATTATTGGTCCAGAAGAAGCAATAAATTGGGGTTTATCGGGACCAATGCTACGAGCTTCCGGAATCCAATGGGATCTTCGTAAAGTTGATCATTATGAATGTTACGACGAATTGGATTGGGAAATCCATTGGCAAAAAGAAGGAGATTCATTAGCTCGCTATTTAGTCCGAATCGGTGAAATAACGGAATCGATAAAAATTATCCAACAGGCCCTGGAAGGAATTCCAGGGGGGCCCTATGAGAATTTAGAAACCCGGTGCTTTGCTAGAGAAAGGGATCCCGAATGGAATGATTTTGAATACCGATTCATTAGTAAAAAACCTTCTCCTACCTTTGAATTGCCGAAGCAAGAACTTTATGTAAGAGTTGAAGCCCCAAAGGGAGAATTGGGAATTTTTTTAATAGGAGATCAGAGTGGTTTTCCTTGGAGGTGGAAAATTCGTCCACCTGGTTTTATCAATTTGCAAATTATTCCTCAGTTAGTTAAAAGAATGAAATTGGCCGATATTATGACAATACTAGGTAGCATAGATATCATTATGGGAGAAGTTGACCGTTAAAATGATAAATGATACAACAGAAGTACAAGATATAAATTCTTTTTCTAGATTAGAATCTTTAAAAGAAGTCTATGGAATCATAGGGATGTTTTTACCTATTTTGACTCTTGTATTGGGAATCACAATAGGTGTACTCGTAATTGTGTGGTTAGAAAGAGAAATATCTGCAGGAATACAACAACGTATTGGTCCCGAATACGCCGGTCCTTTGGGAATTCTTCAAGCTTTAGCAGATGGGACAAAACTTATTTTCAAAGAGAATCTTTTTCCATCTAGAGGAGATACTCGTTTATTCAGTATAGGACCATCCATAGCAGTTATATCCATTTTACTAAGTTATTCAGTAATTCCTTTTAGTTATCACCTTGTTTTATCTGATCTCAATATCGGTGTTTTTTTATGGATTGCCATTTCCAGTATTGCTCCCATTGGACTTCTTATGTCAGGATATGGATCAAATAATAAATATTCTTTTTTAGGTGGTCTACGAGCCGCTGCTCAATCGATTAGTTATGAAATACCATTAACTCTTTGTGTGTTATCAATATCTCTACGTGCGATTCGTTAAAACAGAAAATTCTCTTTTCTTTCTTTTTCGAAAAGAAATTGAATAGATATCTCCTTTTTTATTCATCATTCAGTTTGATGACCTAAATCAGATAGTTGTATGAGTGAAAGAAAACAGCTTAGAAATTAGCAGTAAAAAGATTGAGTCTCATTTCCTACGTACAAGAATTAAAAAAAAAAAGTAAATATAAGCAAGACTTTAACCCCAAGATTGGTTGATTAGTCATCCTGGCTTGAAGCGGGCTCAACTCAAAAGATCAACCGTATAGAGTTTTCACTATCGTTTCTATGTATTACCATAACGGGTGATTGAGCAAAAATCAGTGGATGGTTAGGAACACCAAAATACATAAAGGATTCGTAATGGAGATTTGTTATGTAAATTATCCAAAAGGAATTTTTACATAACATAAAAAGAATAGTAATTGGGGCTTTAAGTTAGTAGAAATGATCAAGCAGTACTACCCACGATTCCGATTCAGAGTATGCTCCTATCCACAGATTCCAAAATGACTATCAGGAACGAAATAATCCTTTTTTTGAACCCCCCCTTTTCAGAAAGAAGAATAGGAACGAAAAAAAAAAGATCTTTTTCTTCTTTCCTATATTCATAGGGATAACGTGACATTATTCAGGAACTAATGTATAATTTTTTTTTCGTAATCAAAAAGAATGGGTTGAAATATCTATTGATATTTTTACAAAGAGTATTTTATTGAAGGATTAAGTTATTACTCAACAAAGAAAAATTTAAATTATTAAAGGATGAGATCAATTCAGAAGTGCTTTTTTAGTTATTATAGCAGACAGAATTTCATTGGTCTAATTCAGGACCTTCCGATCGGTTTTGACTCTATCTATATAGAATATATATTTAATTTCGAATCGATATATAGTATTATACTACAAACATATCAATATAAATAATATCAATTTGGTCCTTAGATTTATTGATGGCCCTCGAGGAGCCGTATGAGGTGAAAATCTCACGTACGGTTCTGGAATAGCGATGAGAATAGTGATGTTATCATCGACTATGATTATCTAACAGTTCAAGTACAGTTGATATAGTTGAGGCCCAGTCCAAATATGGTTTTTGGGGATGGAATTTGTGGCGTCAACCTATAGGGTTTTTCGTTTTTCTAATTTCTTCCCTAGCAGAATGCGAAAGATTACCTTTTGATTTACCAGAAGCAGAGGAAGAATTAGTAGCAGGTTATCAAACCGAATATTCGGGTATCAAATTTGGGTTATTTTATGTTGCTTCCTATCTAAATCTATTAGTTTCTTCGTTATTTGTAACAATTCTTTACTTAGGGGGTTGGAATATCTCTATTCCTTATATATTCGTTCCTGAGCTATTTGAAATAAATAAAGTAGGTAGAGTGTTTGGAACGACAATTGGTATTTTTATTACATTAGCTAAAACTTATTTGTTCTTGTTTATTTCTATCACAACAAGATGGACTTTACCTAGACTAAGAATAGACCAATTATTAAATCTTGGATGGAAATTTCTTTTACCCATTTCTCTCGGTAATCTATTATTAACAACTTCTTTCCAACTCTTTTCATTGTAAAGGAAAGAAAAAGGAATAGGATATTCTAGATTTAAGACTTCTCTCAAATATCAAACAAGAGAAAGAAACAAACATAAAATTATTCATAGATCTTTACGATATGTTCCCTATGGTAACTGGGTTCATGAATTACGGTCAACAAACAGTACGAGCCGTAAGGTACATTGGTCAAGGGTTCATGATTACCTTATCCCACGCAAATCGTTTACCTGTAACTATTCAATATCCTTATGAAAAATTAATTACATCCGAGCGTTTCCGCGGCCGAATCCATTTTGAATTTGATAAATGCATTGCTTGTGAAGTATGTGTTCGTGTATGTCCTATAGATCTACCTGTTGTTGATTGGAAATTGGAAACTGGTATACGAAAGAAACGCTTGCTTAATTACAGTATTGATTTCGGAATTTGTATTTTTTGTGGTAACTGTGTTGAATATTGTCCAACAAATTGTTTATCAATGACTGAAGAATATGAGCTTTCTACTTATGATCGTCACGAATTGAATTATAATCAAATCGCTTTGGGTCGTTTACCAATGTCAGTAATTAACGATTATACAATTCGAACAATTTCGAATTCGTAATAAGAAAATAAAAAAAAATGTGAAAACCCTTTTATTAAAGAGGAATCTCCACCAATTAGTAAGGTTCAATTTGATCTAATCTACAGGAATGAGTTCTTTATTTTTTTTGTTGGTCAATAACTCTAAATTCCAATTAACTGTTGATTAGTTGGTAAGAAGTGCGATTCAAGTTGGATTTAAAATTGAATCTAATAATAGAATTTGAGTTTTGAGCTAAATTACCCTTTTCTTTGGTGTAAATCTTTTGGGTAAAGAGAAAACCATATTCTATTGGTCCACTAATTGGACCCAGACCCATTTTAAATCCATTCGATTAGAATTAAATGCAATTAGGAGCATATCCTAAAAAAATTAAAAAATTCCTTGTCGGGTCAATAAAATCATGAAAAACATTTCAATTTATTTCTCTTTTACATATAATAATGGATTTGCCTGGACCAATACATGATTTTCTTTTAGTTTTTCTGGGATCAGGTCTTATATTAGGAAGTTTAGGAGTGGTATTACTTACCAATCCAATTTATTCTGCCTTTTCTTTGGGATTGGTTCTTGTTTGTATATCCTTATTTTATATTCTATCAAACTCCCATTTTGTAGCGGCTGCGCAGCTCCTTATTTATGTAGGAGCTATAAACGTTTTAATTCTATTTGCTGTGATGTTCATGAATGGTTCAGAATATTACAAAGATTTGAATCTTTGGACTGTTGGAGATGGGATTACTTCGTTGGTTTGTACAAGTATTTTGGTTTCACTAATGACTACTATTTTAGATACGTCTTGGTACGGGATTATTTGGACGACAAAGTCAAACCAGATTATTGAGCAAGATTTGATAGGAAATAGTCAACAAATCGGAATTCATTTATCAACAGATTTTTTTCTTCCATTTGAACTCATTTCCATAATTCTTTTAGTTGCTTTGATAGGTGCAATTGCTGTTGCTCGTCAATGATAAATTTTTATAACTATTTACTAGCAATCAAAATTTCACTTTGTTTTCTGTTATCAAATCCATTTATCTTCAATTCTATTTGAAAACTGTTCATGTATAAAATAGAAATTCTTTATTTTGATCCATTACCAAATATCAATCTATTCCTCTGTTTTGTACTTGTTATATTATAGTCAATTGAATACGTTGAATTCTTGTTCATATTGAAATGAATCCAAATTAATAAGGAGCTGGTCAATGATACTCGAACATGTACTTGTTTTGAGTGCCTATTTATTTTCTATTGGTATCTATGGATTGATCACGAGTCGAAATATGGTTAGAGCCCTTATGTGTCTTGAACTTATCCTCAATGCGGTTAATATAAATTTCGTAACATTTTCAGATTTTTTTGATAGTCGACAATTAAAAGGAGATATTTTCTCCATTTTTGTTATAGCTATTGCAGCCGCCGAAGCAGCTATTGGATTAGCTATTGTTTCGTCAATTTATCGTAACAGAAAATCAATTCGTATCAATCAATCGAATTTGTTGAATAAATGAATAAATTAAGTAGTATTAATTATATATTATTAATTATAGAAATCAGAATATTCATCAATTCAAATTAGCATTAATACGTATGTTTGAGAAAAACGTAAGAAATCAAAGTATCTTGGGCCGATCTCATGACTCGATCCGGAATTCGATTGATTAGAAAAATTATGGTAAAATCCATTGAATCATCTAGTGTCTAAATATATGATACATTTACAAGTTTACTAGATCGAAAATTGATGATATTCAAAAACTTATAGATCCGATGTCACATTCAGTAAAGATTTATGATACATGTATAGGATGTACTCAATGTGTGCGAGCCTGCCCAACAGATGTATTAGAAATGATACCATGGGATGGATGTAAAGCTAAGCAAATTGCTTCTGCTCCAAGAACGGAGGACTGTGTTGGTTGTAAGAGATGTGAATCCGCCTGTCCAACGGATTTTTTGAGCGTTCGAGTTTATTTATGGCATGAAACAACTCGAAGCATGGGTCTAGCGTATTAATACGTTCCAGAAAAAACCACGTAAATACATTTTGAATACAATTGATTTTTTTTACCGACAAAAACCCGTGCTCGAAAATAGATAATATATTATTCTTTTTTCTTTATCGAGTACGGGTTTTTTTTGTCCAAGTGTATCTTGTCTTTACCACGAATTATTTTCCTTGGTTAACAATAATTGTACTTTTGCCGATATTCGCAGGTTCTTTAATTTTATTTCTACCTCATAGAGGAAATAAGGTAATAAGGTGGTATACTATATGTATATGCTTATTAGAACTCCTTTTAACTACCTATACATTCTTTTATCATTTCCAATTGAATGATCCATTAACCCAACTAACAGAGGATTATAAATGGATTCATTTTTTTGATTTTTACTGGAGATTGGGAATAGATGGACTTTCTATAGGACCTATTTTACTGACGGGATTTATCACCACTTTAGCTACTTTAGCGGCTCGGCCAGTTACTCGAGATTCCCGATTATTCCATTTCCTGATGTTAGCAATGTACAGCGGTCAAATAGGATCATTTTCTTCTCGAGACCTTTTACTTTTTTTCATCATGTGGGAGTTCGAATTAATTCCCGTTTATCTACTTCTATCGATGTGGGGGGGAAAGAAACGTCTGTATTCCGCTACAAAATTTATTTTGTACACTGCGGGAGGTTCCATTTTTCTATTAATAGGGGTTCTGGGTATTGGTTTATATGGTTCCAACGAACCAACATTAAATTTGGAAACATTAGCTAATCAATCGTATCCGGTGGCACTGGAAATAATATTCTATATTGGATTTCTTATTGCTTTTGCTGTTAAATTACCGATTATACCCTTACATACATGGTTACCAGACACCCACGGAGAGGCACATTATAGTACTTGTATGCTTCTAGCCGGAATTTTATTAAAAATGGGAGCATATGGGTTGGTTCGGATCAATATGGAATTATTACCTCATGCTCATTCTATATTTTCTCCCTGGTTGATTATAGTAGGCGCAATCCAAATAATCTATGCAGCTTTAACATCTCTTGGTCAACGTAATTTAAAAAAAAGAATAGCCTATTCCTCTGTATCTCATATGGGTTTCATAATTATTGGAATTGGCTCGATAACTGATACGGGACTCAATGGAGCCATTTTACAAATAATCTCTCATGGATTTATTGGCGCTGCTCTTTTTTTCTTGGCAGGAACGAGTTATGATAGAATACGTCTTGTTTATCTCGACGAAATGGGTGGAATGGCTATCCACCTTCCAAAAATATTCACGATGTTCAGTATCTTATCAATGGCTTCCCTTGCATTACCGGGTATGAGTGGTTTTCTTGCAGAATTGATAGTATTTTTTGGAATAATTACCAGCCAACAATATCTTTTAATGCCAAAAATACTAATTACTTTTGTAATGGCAATTGGAATGATATTAACTCCTATTTATTTATTATCTATGTTACGCCAAATGTTCTATGGATACAAGTTATTTAATGTTCCAAACTCTTATTTTTTTGATTCTGGGCCACGAGAGTTATTTGTTTCCATCTCTATCCTTCTACCAATAATAGCTATTGGTATTTATCCAGATTTCGTTCTCTCACTATCTGTTGACAAGGTCGAAGCTATTATATCGAATTATTTTTATCAATAGTTTTCATCAATAAAAGAAAAAATAAAAAAGTAATCCTATTATTATTTTTAATATTGTTCGTTGTACAATGAAAAAAAAAAGTCTTTTTCTCTTAAGTAAAAAAAAATTGGAATTGTAAACAGATATTTTTTGTCTTTATGAGAACCTTTTGAATCAAGTATTGTAGTGATTCAAATGGTTCTCGACAGCCTACATGAAGTAAGAAGTTTTCTTATCTTCTATTCTTACTTATTTTTCTATTCTATTTCTATATAGGCTTGTTCTATGTTTGTATTTGTCGGTATTTTTTTTTATTTAATTAGATCTTAATGTAAATTAAATGAACCATAACTATGTAATCCTATTCCTAATAAATTGACCCCAAAATAGCATATCCAAATTATAAGAAAGCCTATAGAAGCCACAATTGCGCAATTGAAACTTTCCCTATTTTTATTTGTTCGAGTATGTAAATAAATCGCAAATAGGGTCCAAGTAATAAATGCCCAAGTTTCCTTTGGGTCCCAATTCCAATATGACCCCCATGCCTCATTAGCCCATACTGCTCCCGAAAGAATACCTATGGTTAAAAAGAGAAACCCGAGACTAATAATACGAGAACTCCACTGATCTAATTGTTGAATCAGTTGAGCCCTGTAATAATTTCGAGAAGAAAAAAAAGAAGTGTTTAGTAAAACATTGCTTCTTTCATTCATGTATTGGATCTCGACAAAGGAAAATGACTCATTTAAAAAATTGTTTTGTTTACTAAAAATCCTTATGGCTTTTCGCAATGTAATGACTAAGAGAGCTACTGATAATAATGATCCACATAAAAGAGCTGCGTAGCTCAATATCATCATACTTACATGCATCATTAACCATTGGGATTGGAGAGCGGGTACTACTATTTCGGATTGATGCATTTCAGTTAAAAGACCTGAAGTAGCAAAGCCTTGGGTAAAAAAAGTACTTGGCGCGGTTATTGCGCTAAAATAATTTTTATGTTTTTTAAAATACGGAACCATATGAATAATGGAGAAACTCCATGAAAGAAAAATGAATGATTCATATAAATCACTTAACGGGAAATGTCCCGAATAAATCCAACGAGTGACTAATAATCCTGTTATACAGAAAAAAGTAGCTATCATGCCTTTTTCTGACGAATCGTAGAGTCCTACGATTTCATCGACTGATAAGCTTATAAAAAAAATTGTAATTACAATTGAAACGATCGAAAAGGATAGATGACTTAATATATGTTCTAAAGTGGAAAATATCATAAAATTGTTTTAATTTAATTCAAATAAAAAAGTGGGGTAAACCAATTCTACGGAATTGAAATCAGGAATCAGGAATTGAATTTATTATAGGACTTATTCTATTTGTTTTAGAAGATGCCATGCCGCCACTCGGACTCGAACCGAGATGCTCTAGCACTGCTTCCTAAGAGCAGCGTGTCTACCGATTTCACCATAGCGGCATACTCGAAATAATAATAATATATTATTATTTCATTTTAATCGTCGAGATTGAAGGAGTCAATTCAATATTTTTTTTTCATTCAAAGTGATGAGAAAGAACTCGTTTTGTTTCAATATGGATTGAAGCGTTTCATATAAAAATCTTTATTATCATTTGATTTCATTTTGAAATGAAAATGGAAGGTTTCCTTTTTTATTTAACAGAGACGTTTTCGTAGTTTATGCTCTCCTAAAATGGAAATCTTGTAACTAAATAGTTATGACTTCAATTCAAGGATAAAGATCGAACTCAAAAAAAGTTGTTTTTCATTTTTGAATTTTAAAATTCATTTATCTTATTTTATGAATCTAAGATGGACTTTTTTATCAATGAACAAAAAAGTCTTTTATGGATCACAGTACAGTGTGCCATTCCAAATTTGTTTATTTAACTATTTGTAGAACTTTATATTAACCCTTAGACCTTAGGTTGGTTTTTCGTCCTGGAAAGAATTTGATTTAGGATTTAGACAACTAATTCGATATTGGCCTGAACTGAACATCTTGTTTAAGAATTTTTTTTTATTTTCTTATTTATTATGATATGACAGATAAGTGTACCGATGAGGAAAATAAGAATCCCCACCGGATAAAACATATTCAAAAAAAAAAGTGAAACCTTGTCTCTTTTTTTTTTCTTTTTTTTTTTGAAGTACCATTTTCGGATTAAGATTATTTAATCTAGTGTTTGACTATTTCATTGTCGCACAAAAAAACTTTTTGAATTCCCGGTAGAAAGAGACTTCGCTAAGGAAAAAGCTTTCAACGCTGCCCAATATACCTTCTTTTTCCAAATGTTTTTACTAATACGTTTTTTTGATATAGAAGTACGCTTTTTTGGAACTGCCATGAAAAATTTGAAAAAGTTATTCATTTCTCTAGTTGAATGTGAAAGACATCTATTGGTCAAACAATTCCATTTTTTCTTTTTTTTATATCTCTGTCTATTTTCGTCGTGCTATATTTATACATGTAAAAAAATACACCGAAAAATTTAAAAAACCAATCCTTATCTAAAAAATTCCGAATTACTCAAATTACTTTACTTTTTTATTAGTTGGTCAAGCTCAAAAGAAAAAGAAGGAGTACACATTTTTTTTATTTTCAAATTCGAATTAAACTAGTAGTTAATCAAAGGATATATGATTTTATAAAAGTCATCTTAGTAATTTTGTCTTTTCTTTTAAGTCTATTTCTTCTACCTAGTATTGAAAGAAAAGTGTGGGATATGCTAGCGTTTTCTACAAAGAAAAATAAATGTCTTTTATTCGAATGAAAGATAATCAGTTCTACCATGAATTAGTTAATGATTATGAATAAACGAACTAATAATAAAAAAAAGAACTAATTCTTTCCTATTATTTATATTAAAATAAAGTAATGTAATAATTACTCTATTTTGGTGTAATTATTTGCTCTCTGGATATAAATTATCGTAAATAAATTATCGTAATACGTATCGTAATACGTAATAATAATTGAATTTTTTTCTGCATTTTCATAAAAATCTTACTTATACTTAATATTCAATATTAATAAAATGAATTAGTGTGTTATTTCATTTTAAATATAACTAGTAACTTGATCATATTCATATCATTTGAACAATTCGAACTTCTTGATTTGAATCTTTGAAGTATTGGGTCAAGAAGAAAGATTCCGAATAATTAGGAATCCAAAATTCTATTTAAGTTTTCCATATCTTGATTTTTATTGAACCTATAAAAAGATATAAGAGCCGGTGAATTAGAAAGAATTAATTAAAAATAAAAAGGTTTTTTATGGAATATACATATCAATATTCATGGATTATCCCCTTCATTCCACTTCCAGTTCCTATGTTAATAGGAATGGGACTTCTACTTTTTCCAACGGCAACAAAAAATCTTCGCCGTATGTGGGCTTTTCCTAGTATTTTATTGTTAAGTATAGTTATGATACTTTCGGTCTATCTATCTATTCAGCAAATAAATAGAAATTTTATCTATCAATATGTATGGTCTTGGACCATTAATAATGATTTTTCTTTAGAGTTCGGTCACTTAATAGATCCACTTACTTCTATTATGTTAATATTAATTACTACTGTTGGAATTTTGGTTCTTTTTTATAGTGACAATTATATGTCTCATGATCAAGGATATTTGAGATTTTTTGCTTATATGAGTTTTTTCAATACTTCCATGTTGGGATTAGTTACTAGTTCGAATTTGATACAAATTTATATTTTTTGGGAATTAGTTGGAATGTGTTCTTATCTATTAATAGGTTTTTGGTTCACACGACCTAGTGCGGCGACTGCTTGTCAAAAAGCCTTTGTAACGAATCGTGTGGGCGATTTTGGTTTATTATTAGGAATTTTAGGTCTTTATTGGATAACCGGTACTTTTGAATTTCGGGATTTGTTCCAAATATTCAATACCTTGATTTCGAATAATGAGGTTCCTTTTTTATTTCTTACTTTGTGTGCCTTTCTTTTATTTGCCGGTGCAGTTGCTAAATCGGCACAATTCCCCCTTCATGTATGGTTACCTGATGCCATGGAAGGTCCTACTCCTATTTCGGCTCTTATACATGCCGCTACTATGGTAGCAGCGGGCATTTTTCTTGTAGCTCGACTTCTTCCTCTTTTTATAATCATACCTTACATAATGAATTTCATATCCTTAATAGGTATAATAACAGTATTATTAGGGGCTACTTTAGCTCTTGCTCAAAAAGATATTAAAAGAGGTTTAGCCTATTCTACAATGTCTCAATTGGGTTATATGATGTTAGCTCTAGGTATGGGGTCTTATCGAGTCGCTTTATTTCATTTGATTACTCATGCTTATTCGAAAGCATTGTTGTTTTTAGGATCCGGATCAATTATTCATTCAATGGAAGCTATTGTTGGATATTCTCCAGATAAAAGTCAGAATATGGTTCTTATGGGAGGTTTAAAAAAGCATGTACCCATTACAAAAACTGCTTTTTTAGTAGGTACACTTTCTCTTTGTGGTATTCCTCCACTTGCTTGTTTTTGGTCCAAAGATGAAATTCTTAATGATAGTTGGTTGTATTCACCTATTTTCGCAATAATAGCTTGTTCTACAGCAGGATTAACCGCATTTTATATGTTTCGGATCTATTTACTTACTTTTGAGGGACATTTCAATGTTCATTTTCAAAATTACAGTGGTCAAAAAAGTAGTTCCTACCATTCAATATCTCTATGGGGAAAAGAAGTACCAAAAACGATTAAAAACAATTTTCGTTTATTAAGTTTATTAACATTAACAATGAATAATAATGAAAGGGCTTCTTTTTTTTGGAATAAGACATATCAAATTGGTGGTAATGGAAAAAACAGGATGCACCCCTTTATTACTATTACTCATTTTGGGACTAAAAATACTTTCTCTTATCCTCATGAATCGGACAATACTATGCTATTTTCCATGGTTATATTAGTGCTATTTACTTTGTTTGTTGGAGTCGTAGGAATTCCCTTTTCTTTTAATCAAGAAGGAATTCATTTGGATATATTATCCAAATTGTTAAATCCGTCTATAAACTTTTTACACCAGAATTCAGATAATTCTGTGGATTGGTATGAATTTGTGACAAATGCAAGTTTTTCTGTCAGTATAGCTTTTTTCGGAATATTTATATCGTCTTTTTTATATAAGCCTATTTATTCATCTTTACAAAATTTGAACTTACTAAATTCGTTTTCTAAAAGAGGTCCTAATAGAATTTTAGGGGACAAAATAATAAATGTGATATATGATTGGTCATATAATCGTGGTTACATAGATGCTTTTTATACAATATCCTTAACTCAGGTTATAAGAGGACTAGCTGAACTAATTCATTTTTTTGATAGACGAGTAATTGATGGAATTACGAATGGTTTTGGTCTTACAAGTTTCTTTTTTGGAGAAGGTATCAAATATGTAGGGTGCGGTCGCATCTCTTCTTATCTCTTATTGTATTTATTGTTTGTATTAATCTTTTTATTAATTTATTCCTTTTTGTATTTTTTTAATTTTTCTTTTTTTTAAGTTTCATTTATTTCAACAAAAAAAAAAAAGAAAAAAAAAAAGAATTCTTAATTCTATTTCTTATTCTTCTATTTATTATTCTATTTAATAATTAATATAATAAATAATTAATAAATACCTTAGACCTTAGGTAAGAGGTTTTTCAAACCATAATAAAAATGGTTCTTCTTTAAATATTTCTAACTTCGAATTTTCTTTATTTTTATTCC
>JBAMIB010000077.1:141911-171356 GCA_037177415.1 Kaempferia rotunda | reverse complement strand
GATATGCCCTTAGGCACGGCCATACATAACATAGAAATTACACTTGGAAAGGGTGGACAATTAGCTAGAGCAGCAGGTGCTGTAGCGAAACTGATAGCAAAAGAAGGTAAATCGGCCACATTAAGATTACCATCTGGGGAGGTCCGTTTGATATCCAAAAACTGCTTAGCAACAGTCGGACAAGTGGGTAATGTTGGGGTGAACCAAAAAAGTTTGGGTAGAGCCGGATCTAAGTGTTGGCTAGGTAAGCGTCCTGTAGTAAGAGGAGTAGTTATGAACCCTGTAGACCATCCCCATGGGGGCGGTGAGGGGAGAGCCCCAATTGGTAGAAAAAAACCCACAACCCCTTGGGGTTATCCTGCGCTTGGAAGAAGAAGTAGGAAAAGGAAAAAATATAGTGATAGTTTTATTCTTCGTCGCCGTAAATAGGAATATTGAAAATATAATTTTTTTTTTATTTGAAAAAAATGTAATGGGCGAACGACGGGAATTGAACCCGCGCATGGTGGATTCACAATCCACTGCCTTGATCCACTTGGCTACATCCGCCCCTTATCTAGCTAAAGAATTTTCTCTTTTTTCCATTCATCATTATTGTATTTATTCTTACCTTCATACTTAGATCGAGATATTCTATTGGACATAGAATGCCAATCTTTAAAATGTAAAAAAAGGAGTAATCAGCTGTGACACGTTCACTAAAAAAAAATCCTTTTGTAGCTAATCATTTATCGAGAAAAATTGAAAAACTCAACATGAGGGAGGAGAAAGAAATAATAGTAACTTGGTCTCGGGCATCTACCATTATACCCAAAATGATTGGCCATACAATCGCTATTCATAATGGAAAGGAACATTTACCTATTTATATAACGGATCGTATGGTAGGTCACAAATTGGGAGAATTCGCGCCTACTCTGACTTTCGCGAGACATGCGAGAAATGATAATAAATCTCGTCGTTAATTTGGAATAAAAAAAAATAGATACTTATCATTCATTGGCGGGGGAGGGAGCTTATGATAAAGAACTCAAATTCGGGTAAAGAAATAAAAGTTTTAGCTCAACATATATGTATGTCTGTTTTCAAAGCGCGAAGAGTAATTGATCAGATTCGTGGTCGTTCTTATGAGGAAACACTTATGATACTGGAACTCATGCCTTATCGAGCATCTTATCCCATTTTAAAATTGGTTTATTCTGCAGCAGCAAATGCTAGTCATAATATGGGTTTGAACGAAGCTGATTCATTCATTAGTAAAGCCGAAGTCAATGGAGGCCCTTTTGTGAAAAAGTTAAGACCTAGGGCTAGAGGACGTAGTTATCCGATAAAAAGGCCCACTTGTCATATAACAATTGTATTAAAAGATAAATCTAAATAATTTTTAGATGAATCTAAGATTTAGATTCATATTTAGAAAAAATAGATGGAAAGATAATATAATCAAAAAAAAATATGGGACAAAAAATAAATCCACTTGGTTTCAGACTTGGTACAACCCAAAACCATCATTCCTTTTGGTTCGCACAACCCAAAAATTTTTCCGTGGGTCTACAAGAAGATGAAAAAATACGGAATTGTATCAAGAACTATGTACAAAAAAATAAGAGAATATCCCCAGGTTTCGAAGGAATTGGAATTGCACGCATAGAAATTCAAAAAAGAATCGATTTGGTCCAGGTCATAATCTATATTGGGTTCCCAAATTTATTAATAGAGGGACGAACGCGAGGGATCGAAGAATTACAGATGAATGTACAAAAGGAATTTCGTTCTGTGAACCGAAGACTCAACATTGCTATCACAAGAATTGAAAAACCTTATGGGCATCCTAATATTCTTGCAGAATATATGGCTTCGCAATTAAGAAATAGAGTTTCCTTTCGAAAGGCAATGAAAAGAGCTATTGAATTAACTGAACAAACAGATACAAAGGGAATTCAAATACAAATTGCAGGACGTATCGATGGAAAAGAAATTGCACGTGTCGAATGGATCAGAGAGGGTAGGGTTCCTCTACAAACAATTCGCGCCAAAATTGATCATTGTTCCTATACAATTCGAACTATCCATGGGGTATTAGGCCTAAAAATTTGGATATTTATGGACGAGGAATAATAGACCTTTATTTATCTTGCCATTCTGCCCAGTGATTTAACAAAAAAAATAAAACAGTTTCTGTTTTTTCCGTTAAATCAAACAAAAAAATAAAAAATTCTAATTCTATAAGGTTGAATAAAAAATCGATTAATCTTTATTTTTGATATAATTGCTATGCTTAGTGTGTGACTCGTCAGTTTTTTCTTTAGAGTTTTGAGTTGGGCTTCAAAAAAAAAAGACTGATCCCACTATGAACTTAACTTAATAACTATCTAAATATAACTAAATATAAATGAAAAACTAATAACAACTTATTGCTTTGTATTGTCGAGATCCCAAGAAACAGTCACTATATGACTGGATCAATCATATAGTTGTAACAACTGAAATTTTCCATAAAAAAACAAATCTGATTATGAATTTGGAAGGAAAAAAATAAAGGGATGCGGATAAATGGAAAGGTGATAGAAAGAGAGAACAAAAATATCAATGATAAATGATTCCAATATGTATGGTCTATGAATCACCTCATAAAAGGCAGTGTGATAAAGCATTAATATTGATATAATAATAAATAATAAAGAGCCCCCGGTTAATAGAAACTGAGGAGATTGACTTGGGAACGAATTTTGTTGGGAGCTCCATTGCAGAGTTCAGGCCTAACCATTAATGGAGAAGCTATAGGAACGACGAAACCTGTGACTATATAAGATTCTTCTATTAAAAGAAAAAAGAATCCTAATGATTCATCGGGTGGGATGGCGGAATGAACCAAGAACAAATTTCTTTACTCTGAGAGGTCATAGATTGATCCCACGAATAAAGCAGGAAAGAGTCAATATCCGCCCGCGAAACCCTTTTATTCTTTTATTGGATTACAGTCTTGATTCGATAAGAGTAAAAATAAGGATTTTTTCTAAAAAAGAAGCATTATCTATAAATATACACATCTAGTCATATATACAGCTTTCTATGTAATAAATGAAATATCAATAGATTCCATTACTTAGTTTAGTGTATTAGTTATTAAATACATGTGTATCTGTAATATTATCGAATCCTTTCATTTCATTCGCGAGGAGCTGGATGAGAAGAAATTCTCATGTCCGGTTCTGTAGTAGAGGTGGGATTAAGAAAAAACCATCAACTATAACCCCAAAAGAACCAGATTTCGTAAGCAACATAGAGGAAGAATGAAGGGAATATCTTGTCGAGGCAATCATATTAGTTTCGGAAGATACGCTCTTCAGGCACTTGAACCCGCTTGGATCACAGCTAGACAAATAGAAGCAGGGCGAAGAGCAATGACACGATATGCGCGGCGTGGTGGAAAAATATGGGTACGTATATTTCCCGACAAACCTGTTACATTAAGGCCTACGGAAACACGTATGGGTTCGGGGAAGGGATCCCCCGAATATTGGGTATCCGTTATTAAACCAGGCCGAATACTTTATGAAATGGGCGGGGTATCAGAAACTGTAGCCAGAACAGCTATTTCAATAGCTGCGTGCAAAATGCCTATACGAACTCAATTTGTTATTTCAGGATAGGGATGTAAAACTAAACATAAATAAAAGGGAGGATGAAAAAACAACCACGGATTTATTTATTTCTAGACAAACACTATTTCTTTTTTCCTTATTCTTTGCATTGAAATAACAGATTCAACAAAAAATGATATGATTCAACCTCAGACCCTTTTGAATGTAGCAGATAACAGTGGAGCTCGAAAATTGATGTGTATTCGAATCATAGGAGCTGGTAATCACCGATATGCTCATATTGGTGACGTTATTGTTGCTGTAATCAAAGAAGCAGTGCCCAATATGCCTCTAGAAAGATCAGAAGTAATTAGAGCTGTAATTGTACGTACATGTAAAGAACTCAAACGTGACAATGGTATGATAATACGATATGATGACAATGCTGCAGTTGTCATTGATCAAGAAAGAAATCCAAAAGGAACTCGAGTTTTTGGCGCGATTGCTAGAGAATTGAGACAGTTGAATTTTACTAAAATAGTTTCATTAGCTCCCGAGGTATTATAAATACTAGTAAATGAAACTATGATATAGTTATAGTAGAATATCTGAAATGGATCAAATTTTTAGATTGTGTCTCACGCATATACCATATACTTTTAATAATTAGAATAATTAATACTAATTAATTAATATTTATTTGAATTCAAATAAAAAAAACATGTTGATTATATCAAAATTAGAAAGCACCAATAATTATAATTCGTCATGGGCAGAGACGCTATTGCTGATATAATAACTTCTATAAGAAATGCTGACATGAGTAAAAAAGGAACGGTTCGAATAGCATCCACTAATATCACCGAAAACATTGTTAAAATACTCCTACGAGAAGGTTTTATTGAAAACGTTAGGAAACATCAGGAAAGTAACAAATATTTCTTGGTTTCAACCTTGCGCCATAGAAGGACTAGGAAAGGAATATATAGAACTATTTTAAAACGTATTAGTCGACCTGGTTTACGAATCTATTCCAACTATCAAAAAATTCCTAAGATTTTAGGTGGAATGGGAATTGTAATTCTTTCTACTTCTCAAGGTATAATGACAGATCGAGAAGCTAGACTAGAAAAAATTGGAGGAGAAATTTTGTGCTATATATGGTGATCCTCCTCCGGTATCCTAATTTTATCTCTAACTTCCTATTTGTAAAAATAGAGAGGAAAAGTGAGTTATATAACTCTTCCTCCATTAGTTGATATTGATACTTCAAGGGGGTTACCTGGAATGAAAGAACAAAAATTGATTCATGAAGGTTTAATTACTGAATCACTTCCCAACGGTATGTTCCGGGTCCGTTTAGATAATGAAGATCTAATTCTAGGTTATATTTCAGGGAGGATCCGACGCAGTTTGATACGGATACTGCCAGGAGATAGAGTCAAAATCGAAATAAGTAGGTATGATTCAACTAGAGGACGTATAATTTATAGACTTCGCAACAAAGATTCGAGCGATTAGATAATTTTTGAAAACCTTCCTTTCATGGGGGATATAATTCGAAGCTAAAAAATACAAGAGACTTTTTTCTTCCAAGTCCAAGGAATAGATTCCAAATTAAGGAGTGAGAAATATGAAAATAAGGGCTTCTGTTCGTAAAATTTGTGAAAAATGTCGACTGATCCGTAGACGCGGACGAATTATGGTGATTTGTTCCAATCCGAGACATAAACAGAGACAAGGATAATCTTTCTAAAGTTTATCAAGGAAGAAAAAAAAAGATTTGTTTTAACATGAAATGGATATCCCCGTATCTTTCTGTAAATTTCTGATTCATATTTATGAGATGACAAAATATGGCAAAACCTATACCGAGAATTGGTTCGCGTAGGAATGGACGTATTGGTTCACGTAAGAATGGACGTAGAATACCAAAAGGGGTTATTCATGTTCAAGCGAGTTTCAACAATACCATTGTAACTGTTACAGATGTACGAGGTCGGGTGGTTTCTTGGGCCTCCGCCGGTACTTCTGGATTCAAAGGCACAAGAAGAAAGACACCCTATGCTGCTCAAGCAGCCGCCTCAAATGCTATTCGTACTGTACTTGATCAGGGTATGCAACGAGCAGAAGTTATGATAAAAGGTCCTGGTCTCGGAAGAGACGCAGCATTACGGGCCATTCGTAGAAGTGGTATACTATTAAGTTTTGTACGTGATGTAACACCTATGCCACATAATGGATGTCGACCTCCTAAAAAAAGACGTGTGTAAAAATAAGAATTAAACGGATTACAAGAGAAATAAATGATTCAATGATCTGATCAAATAATAAATAATAATTAGTATGGTTCGAGAGGGAATAGCAGGATCCACTCGAACACTACAGTGGAAATGTGTTGAATCAAGAATAGACAGTAAGCGTCTTTATTATGGTCGTTTCATTCTGTCCCCGCTCATGAAAGGTCAAGCCGATACCATAGGTATTGCCATGCGAAGGGCTCTACTTGGAGAAATAGAAGGAACATGTATCACACGTGCAAAATCTGAAAAGGTACCGCATGAATATTCTACGATAGTAGGTATTGAGGAATCGGTACATGAAATTTTAATGAATTTGAAAGAAATTGTATTGCGAAGTAATCTGTATGGAGTTAGAGACGCATCCATTTGTGTCAGGGGTCCTAGATACGTAACCGCTCAAGATATCATCTTACCACCCTCCGTGGAAATAGTTGACATAACACAACATATAGCTAACCTGACGGAACCAATTGATTTGCGTATTGAATTACAAATCAAGAGAGATCGCGGATACCGTATGAACCCCACAAATAACTCTCAAGACGGAAGTTATCCTATAGATGCTATATACATGCCTGTTCGAAATGCAAATCATAGTATTCATTCTTATGGGAATGGAAATGAAAAACAAGAAATACTTTTTCTAGAAATATGGACAAATGGAAGTTTAACTCCTAAGGAAGCACTTTATGAAGCTTCTCGTAATTTAATTGATTTATTTATTCCTTTTCTACATGCGGAGGAAGGGGACATTCATTTTGAGGAAAATAAAAACAGGTTTACTCTACCCTTTTTTACCTTTCAAAATGGATTAACTAATCTAAAGAAAAACAAAAAAGGAATTCCATTGAAATGTATTTTTATTGACCAATCAGAACTATCCCCCAGGACCTATAATTGTCTCAAAAGGTCCAATATACATACATTATTGGACCTTTTGAGTAACAGTCAAGAAGATCTTATGAAAATTGAATATTTTCGCACAGAAGATGTAAAACAGATATTGGACACTCTACAGAAGCATTTTGCAATCAATTTACCTAAGAATAAATTTGCATTTTAATTTAAATCTATTAGAATCTTTTCATATTCTTTTTATAAATTATATTATAAAGTTCTAAAGAAAAAACTTTATTTTTTATCTTCGGCACGCGATCCGTATTTTCGCGGAATAGATCATAATAAAATTCATGTATCTAGGGAGGATTCACTTTAGAAGCGACTATTCCCTAGATACCTACATCGTGGTATTTCACGATTGAATCCATTTAAAAAAGACCTAAAGTTAGAGATTTATCAATAGGTAATGTTGCTCCAATACCTAACCAAAGAGCTACTGCGGTACCGATTAAAAAGACTGTTGTAGCTACCGGACGACGAAATGGATTTTGGAATTTATTAACATTCTCCAAAAAAGGTACTGTCAATAATCCTGTTGGTACTGAAACCATTAAAAGAACACCCAGTAACTTATTGGGTACTGTGCGGAGTATTTGAAATACGGGAAAGAAGTACCATTCGGGTAATATTTCCAAAGGAGTTGCAAATGGATCTGCCGGTTCACCAATCATGGATGGTTCTAGGACTGCTAAGCCTACATTACATGCAATAGTACCTAGAATTACTACTGGAAAAATATATAAAAGATCATTTGGCCATGCGGGTTCTCCATAATAATTATGCCCCATCCCTTTAGCCAATTTAGCTCTTAATACAGGATCATTCAAATCAGGTTTCTTTGTTATTGGGATAGGTGAATTCTTATGGATCCATCCCCCGAAGGAACCGGACATGATAATTTTTCATCATCCGGCTCGAGCAAAAATAAAAGGAATGACAGAAATAAATCGATAGAAAATCTATATTTCATACATATCCACACATAACATATATAATGACTCTATGTAAGAAAAGATTCCATTTCCGTAGTTGCAACTATTCATTGCAAAGAATTCAGTTCTTACAGGTAAATGCTCAATATCCAAGTAGGCTTACAAATTTGATCATAATCAAGTGCTTTTTGGACTGTCTCATGTCTTTTTGATTTGCTTGGTGTTTATCCCCCACAACATCTCGATTTTCTTACATACAAAGTATTTACTTGTTACTAATAAAGTCTAGCCTCTGTTCTTCCTTAGATCCCTTATTTCACTCCGATAGTATCATAGATCGGGATCGATGCAGAGGAAATGAATGCATTTCCATACTATAAATAAGTAAGTGGAATAGATAGAACATTGGATCATGCCACATCACTTATTTTTTTTCTACGGGATCTTACGGAGCCTGTTCATGTATGACATAATTCGGGTATGATCATAGAAAAGATTCTCCTCAAGCGAACCGGCCTATCCTATGCTATATAAGGGGATTTACATGGTGGTTGGATGCGGAGACACATTTGGTTGTGAATTCCAACGTGGCGGATAAAATCATATATCGGCACGGCCCAATCAATAGTTCAAGTCACACACTCCCATAATCCATCCTCTCTTCGGAGAATCCACTTCAACTACTTCAACTATTCGTATCAAATAAAAAATACAATACTTTGGAGTTGAAGAGAAATATCCAACTAACATGTCTTATTTTTTCAATAATACATATTTGTAGCAATGAAATACTATTGGTCCTCCCCAATATGATAAATTACAAATATCTATGATCTGCCTTTTCTATACTCTATAAAGGACCCGAAATACCTTGCTTACGTATCATTGGGAAGTGCATTAACATAAATACGGCAGTAAGAAGAGGCAATACAAAAGTGTGTAAACTATAAAAACGGGTCAAGGTGGATTGGCCCACACTAGCACTTCCGCGTAATAATTCTACCAAAGGTGATCCTATTACAGGAATAGCTTCAGGTACGCCTGTCACGATTTTGACTGCCCAATAACCAATTTGGTCCCAAGGTAAGGAATAACCAGTTACGCCAAAAGATGCAGTCAATACAGCCAGAACCACGCCAGTAACCCAAGTTAATTCGCGAGGTTTTTTAAACCCACCTGTAAGATACACACGAAATACGTGCAGAATCATCATTAGAACCATCATACTTGCTGACCATCGATGAACTGATCGTATTAACCAACCGAAGTTGGCCTCCGTCATTATGTATTGAACAGAGGAAAAAGCCTCCGTAACGGTTGGACGATAGTAAAAAGTCATAGCAAAACCCGTAGCTACTTGGACTAAAAAACAAGTAAGTGTGATCCCCCCTAGACAATAAAATATGTTGACATGAGGAGGAACATATTTACTAGTTATATCATCTGCAATCGCTTGAATCTCGAGACGTTCCTCGAACCAATCATATACTTTATTGAGATAGGTAATCCAAGAGGACCCCCCCCGAGAACCGTATATGAGAATTTCATCTCGTACGGCTCAAACAGAAACACACAAATACTGATTTCACCGGATATGTAATAGAAAGTTCAAAACTTATTAGCCACTTGATTCGATTTGTCCCCAAGATAGGAAGTAATAAAAAAAATCCGGAATCTCTTCTTTGTGATGATAATGCTAAAAATATCAAGTTAGCTCATTCGTCTTTCTTTATGTTGCTCGTTACAGGCCTCTTGAATTTTCTCTTTCCTATTTTTGTTTGTTATTTAATTTGTTGTTTTTTTTTGTGCGTAATGTAGATCGACTCTTGTTTTACTATTGATAGGAATTCTCTTGTTGAGACCCTATGAATCAATTAAAACCTCAGATTCATACTAGAACCACGATGATTTAGCCCCAAGCTAAATTCAAAGGTTCTCTGAGTAAAAACCGTTTGATCATCACTTATTCAATGAGTGGATGTAATGACTCAACAAAATCTATATAAAGAAAAATCGTTTGATTTAGGATAGGAAATACCTATCTGAAATTGTTTTTTTTGAGTCCGGTTGCGAGGTCTGAATAGGAGGTATGAATCATAGTTCAAATATTTCCTTTCTTGATCTATTCGATATATTCCGTGCTTCAGATATTAGAATAAATATCCGACGGGGTAGAATCATCTTGATAGAGATGACAGGACCATTCTCTGTATTCTCAATAGGATCAATTATAACAAGTCACACACTCATATTCCGGAAATACCGAAACAAAGAAATTTCACAGTCGAACTACCAGAATGATCTATAAATCCGAGTATTTAGTAATTTTTTTTTTATTAAAAAACTAGGGCTTCATAGTTCTTATGAACCTAACTCATTGAAATTCCATCCAGTAAAACGGAAGAATTATAAATTTCCAAAATAATAGATAGAAATATCGCAAATAGAGCCATTGCGACTCCCATAAGTGGTGTAGTTCCCCAGCCCGGAGCTACTTTACCATATTCCGAATTCAATGGTTTCAATAAACTCCCTACGCTAGTTTGTCTTGGCCTAGATCTAGAACTACCCTCAACGGTTTGTGTAGCCATAAATCCTATTTAATCATTGGTTGAGATCTGTTGACTTTGTATACCATTCCGTTGTAGTTGTAAATAAACTATCTTATCGTAGATATATTGTGATCTTGAAATTATCTAAAAATGGAAACAGCAACCCTAGTCGCCATCTTCATATCTGGTTTACTTGTAAGCTTTACGGGGTACGCCTTATATACCGCTTTTGGGCAACCCTCTCAACAACTAAGAGATCCATTCGAAGAACACGGGGACTAGACTAGTTGAAGTAACGAGCCTCCCGATATGGGAGGCTCATTACTTCAGTTGATATAATGAAAAATCATTTCATTTTTTAGTAGGAACCTTAGGTGGTTCTCGAAAAAAGATAGCGAAAAAAATTATCCCTAAAGTAGAGACTAAAAGGAAGGTATAAACCAATGCTTCCATAGATTCGATCGTGGTTTACAATTATAGCTTTCACACCTATTCGTTTGGGCGGGATCTCTTAACATACCATATAAAAAGGGAAAGAATCAAAGAAAAGAAGGTGATTCAAGTCAATATTTCTCGAGTAACCTATTCAAACAAAAAAAAAAATAGAGGCGAAAGATACCACAGCAATCTTGTATCAAACTACTTGTCTCCTTGTAGTCGGATCTCCAAGTTTTTGGAATGTCCCAAATTCCACTTGAGCATCCAAATCTGGATCAATACCAGCAAAAACATCTCTGAACAAGGTTCTAGCCCCATGCCAAATGTGTCCGAAAAAGAAGAGCAAAGCAAACGTAGCATGCCCAAAAGTGAACCAACCTCTTGGACTACTACGAAAAACACCATCGGATTTCAAAGTAGCCCGGTCTAATTCAAAAATTTCACCTAATTGTGCACGTCTAGCATATTTTTTCACAGTAGCAGGATCACTATAACTGACTCCATTGAGTTCGCCACCATAGAACTCAACGGTTACACCTACTTGTTCAACACTATACTTTGATTCTGCCCTTCGAAAAGGAACATCTGCCCTCACAATTCCGTCTCCGTCTACCAAAACTACCGGGAATGTTTCAAAAAAAGTAGGCATACGACGTACAAAAAGCTCGCGCCCTTCTTTATCTCTAAAGACGGGGTGTCCTAACCATCCAACAGCTATTCCATCCCCGCTGTCCATTGAGCCCGCTCTGAATAATCCCCCTTTTGCCGGATTATTACCAATGTAATCATAAAAAGCTAATTTTTCAGGAATTTTAGACCAAGCTTCCGATAAACTCAGATTTTCGGCTAGTCCGGCACCAACTCTTCGATATATTTCTTGCTGGAAGTATCCCTGATCCCATTGATAACGAGTGGGACCAAATAACTCGATTGGAGTAGTTGCTGAACCATACCACATAGTTCCAGCAACAACAAAAGCTGCAAAGAAAACAGCAGCGATACTACTCGAAAGTACAGTTTCAATATTGCCCATACGTAATCCTTTATATAGACGTTGAGGCGGACGGACACTAAGATGGAATAGGCCCGCTAATATTCCCAGTGTACCCGCTGCAATATGATGAGAGGCGATTCCTCCCGGAACAAAAGGATCAAAACCTTCCGCGCCCCACGCTGGACTTACAGATTGTACTTTTCCAGTTAGTCCATAAGGATCGGACACCCATATTCCAGGACCATATAAACCTGTTACATGAAATGCGCCAAAGCCAAAGCAAGCCACCCCTGAGAGAAATAAATGAATTCCAAAGATCTTGGGCAAATCCAAAGAGGGTTTTCCCGTACGTTCATCACAGAATATTTCTAGGTCCCAATACACCCAATGCCAGATGGCCGCCAAAAAGCACAAGCCAGAAAACACAATATGTGCCCCTGCCACGCCTTCATAACTCCAAATACCCGAATTCGTTACAGTTCCTCCTGAAATATTCCAACCGCCCCACGAATTGGTTATTCCTAAACGAGTCATGAAGGGTATAACGAACATACCTTGTCTCCACATTGGGTCAAGAACGGGGTCAGAGGGATCAAAAACCGCTAATTCGTATAGAGCCATCGAACCGGCCCAACCAGAAACTAGAGCCGTATGCATTATATGGACAGAAAGCAATCGACCGGGATCATTCAATACGACAGTATGAACACGATACCAAGGCAAACCCATGGAAATACCCCTTTATCAAAAAAAAATAGACACTATGTAACTTTATCACATTGGAATATACTATGTACTTTTCAGCGGATTCTGTATGAGAAAAGGTTACTATTTATTTTATTCTATTCCGTTGAAAATAACGGAAGAATTCTATTCGTAAGAACAAAGAGAAGCAGATCTATTCTATACCCGATAAGTACCAATACGCAATGGGAGCATCGGTCCCATTTTGTGGGAATAAAGGCATGGATACTTGTTTATTATTCGAACAATCGATCCCTTCATTAAAAGTTTTATTTATTCATTCTGTCTTTCTCTAAAAACCTTCCAATTTATGTATAAACTAGTAGAATAAACAGGAAAAAAATGATGAAGACAATAAACTCATTCTTACGTTTCCATATTAAAGTGAAGTATAGTACTTAATTTTTTCTTTAATTTAATGCCCATTGGTGTTCCAAAAGTACCTTTTCGGAGTCCTGGAGAGGAAGATGCAGTTTGGGTTGACGTATAGTGCGACTTGTCAGACATATTGGGTCATATGGGATTTCCCCGTTTTCTCCCCCGATCGAGATATCCTCTGTTTCGCCCAAGAAATATTGTATTGATTGGTTCTTCAATCATTCGGAGCGTAAAGTGAAATTAGATCAATTTCTGTTGAGGATCAATATTATCAATTAGAAGAATTTATGGTTGACTTGGACTAATAAAATATCCAGGCTCCGTTCAGAAAATACCAAATTGGTAATATATGTACAATTGCCACTTGTAGCATAGACGATTCTTAATACTTAATTATAGGATTATAGGGGCGATCTCAAACTGCCATGCCAACCAGTATGATGAATACATCGAATAGTTTGGGGAAGGCATAAAACGAAACAAAAAAAAATCGTAGCAAAAAGAAGTGGTACTGGGACCATTTGTCCTATATGTGCAAATAGAATTCGGATAGATCTTTCCCCGGAGTAGAACATGAACCTAAAAGAATTGAAAGGACCCATTCAGGAACAAGAAAATAACATCGTGATTTGAATCACGACGAAACAATACATCAATGAAAGGTTAATTCAAGAAATTAAGTTCAGTAATAAATTCTTTTTTTTTAGGGGAGGTGCCGGTGCCCAAAACTTATGTTTTTTGAAAAATATAAGAAAAACCCCTTCATTTTCATTAGAAAAACAGAAATCTGTTACAAAAAAAAAAGAGATAGGATTGGAATCGACACATTGATTCTTTTTTCGCAATTTTTTTGAACCGTATGCATCCAAAGATGCGCGTACGGTTCAAAAGGGATAAAATTTTGTCCTAATCAACCGACTTTATCGAGAAAGATTACTTTTCTTAGGCCAAGAAGTTGATAGCGAGATCTCAAATCAACTTGTTGGTCTCATGGTATATCTCAGTATAGAAGATGATACTAGGGATCTTTATTTATTTATAAACTCCCCCGGCGGGTGGGTAATACCAGGAATAGCTATTTATGATACTATGCAATTTGTTTCGCCCGATGTACATACAATATGCATGGGATTAGCCGCTTCAATGGGATCTTTCATTCTGGTCGGAGGAGAAATTACCAAACGTCTAGCATTCCCTCACGCTTGGCGCCAATGAGTTTTTATTTGAAAAAAAAAGAAGAAGACTATGCCTTCGCCATATCAAATGTAAATAATAGGTAATAATAGCATGGCACTTCGAGTTCGATATGAACAAACTAGTATTGTTTTTCCTAACATGAGATTTTGTATCGAGATAGTAGTATGAAACGAAGGTTATTTCCGATTTGATCTTACGGGTCGGGAGTACGTTTCAGCGTCACAAACCATTTTTCTTCCACACCAGAAGAGAAGTCTCTTTCTTATATTTAGGTTACGAAAGAAAGAGTACAAAAATGAAAAAAAAAAAAGATCATTTTCCTTATTTGATCGTATTAAAAAGAAACTTTGGGATTGCTAAATCACAGACGAGATAAATATAGAAAGCAACAGAACCATCATAGTATTTTTTGACTCTTATAATAGGAAAAGAAGGGTGGTAAATGGATCATTCAACGATCTGGATCGGATGGATTCCATTTTTTTCTTCGATAGAATAGAAGAGAGGAAAAAGGAAATTCCATTGCAGAGCCGTATGCAATGCACAAAGGATGCCTGTACGGCTGTTCAAGTCTATTTATTTTTTTTTTCTTCTTGTTTTTTTTATCCCTTACTTTAGCCCAATCCTGCGAAATAGAAGAACCGTTCATGCATGATGTTATATCAATATTATCAGGGTTATGATTCACCAACCTGCTAGTTCTTTTTATGAGGCGCAAGCAGGGGAATTTATCCTGGAAGCAGAAGAACTACTGAAACTTCGCGAAACCCTCACAAAGGTTTATGTACAAAGAACGGGCAACCCTTTATGGGTTATATCCGAAGACATGGAAAGGGATGTTTTTATGTCAGCAACAGAAGCCCAAGCTCATGGCATTGTTGATCTTGTAGCAGTCGAAAATGAAAATACTGGAGATTTCGTGTAAATACACGATTCTTTTTCATTTTCAAGGCATAATTCGAATTTTCCGCGATTTGATATTGAATGGAAATAATTCAAAATCATCAATCATCAGGTTAAGATCGATCTAAACCAACCTATTTTATTATATATGTATGATATGCCGACAATTAAACAACTTATTAGAAACACAAGACAGCCAATAAGAAATATCACGAAATCGCCCGCACTTCGAGGATGTCCTCAGCGTCGGGGAACATGTACTAGGGTGTATGTGCGACTCGTTTAGATCATGAGTTGGAACAAACGAAACAATTTTTCCATTACCAATCACAAGTACCAATGAATAGGATAGATAGAGTGGAAAAAAGCCATTTAAAAATGAGAATCTATCATATACCTATATTTTTGTGTATGAAATTTATGGTTTCCGTTGGTGCAAATCCAATCACCTCAATTTGAGATGAGAAGCAATTCCCCATTGGTAGCAACTAGTTATTCCATTAAGCGGAGGAAATAGTACTATAAGAAGCAAAAAGGTTATGTTTCTATTCTTGAAAGAACGGACTAACAGGGTCAGCTACCTAGCCAACTTTCATAATTAAATGCCGTCACTGTATGGATAGCCTTTTTTGTGAAAAGAGCTATTACTGTATAATTATAATTGATTGGTAGAGCCAAAGAGAGTGAACTATACAAGTTCACAATAACATTTGATTAAATGAAAGAAGAGGCTCCGGTGTATAGAGAGGACCTCACCGTTTATGAAGTAACCATAGAAACGATGGAACCCACTATTTTTTTTTCTGTTATTTATTTAATATTGTTATGTTATAAAATTTCTTATTTCCAGGTATTTTACCTGGAAGGAATAAAAAATCGTGGTTGGGAAGGTCATAGTAGCAAAAGCCATTGGAATTTTTTTTTTATATATCGGAATAATCCGTTTTGTTATTAATCAACCGGGGGATAAAAGGATGACTGAAAGAAGAGAAATCAATTAGTTATTCATTCATTAAAGTTTAATTTGATTCAATGACCAGAGTTAGACGAGGATATATAGCTCGGAGACGTCGAACAAAAATTCGTTTATTTGCATCAACTTTTATAGGGGCTCATTCAAGACTTACTCGAACCATTACTCAACAGAAAATGAGAGCTTTGGTTTCCTCTCATCGAGATAGGGGCAGACAAAAGAGGGACTTTCGTCGTTTGTGGATCACTCGGATAAATGCAGCTGCTCGCGAGAACGGGGTATTCTATAGTTATAGTAGATTAATACACAATCTGTACACGAAGCAATTGCTTCTTAATCGTAAAATACTTGCGCAAATAGCTATATCAAATAAGAATTGTCTTTACATGATTTCCAATAAGATTATCAAATAAAAGAAATTTTTAAGTCATATATAGGATATAGGAATGATTGAAACAGAATTGAATTCCCCGGAGAATGGACTCCGGGAAGATAGAATAAAAATAAATTAAGTAAAAATTAAGTTAAGTAGTAGGAATGAATGAACATCTTTCAAAAAAAAAAAAAAGATTTATTCTTTCCTATTTGTTGTTTCTTATAACACAACAATCAAATCTGGATTTGAGGCTTTTTCGAACAAAACATCAATCTGAGCTTGAATTCCGATTGGAGTTTTGAATCAATGGAAGAGTATATCTATTTATTTCTGGTTCTAGGACCGGTAGTTCTAGGGATCGACTCGGCTCTCTCAAACTGTTTTTCATTATTAAGAAAAGGTAACAAAGATAAAATACGGGCTTGTTTTATAGCAATAGTAATTAATCGTTGTTGTTTCAAGGTCAATCTATTCACCCGTCTAGATAATATTTTTCCTTGTTCACTAATAAATCGACTAATTAAACTCATGTTTCTATAATCAATTCGATCCCCCGATTCAATTGGGGGAAAACGCCTACGAAAAGATCGCTTGGATTTACGAAAGGGTTGCTTGGATTTATCCATGGTTTATTCCTTATCTCTAAAATTCTATTTCTTTATTCATTTCAGATCCAACCAAAATAGGTTTTATTTGTATTTGTATATTATATATATATGTATATATGTTAAGGTTAAGTTCTTCCTTTTCCTGCTCCTTTGAAAGATCAAATACACGTTCCGTTCGATCTATTTCTTTATTTCCCCATGAATCGTATGCTTGTGACAATAGCGACAAAATTTTCTCAAATCTAATCGACTGGGTGTATTGTGTCGATTCTTTTGAGTAATATATCTAGAAATGCCTGGCGCTTTCTTATTGACACCATTTTGGACACAACTGGTACATTCCAAAATAACTCTAACTCGCACATCTTTACCCTTAGCCATGAACCCCCTTTGATTTTTTGTTTGATCGACTTAACTCTTCTATTTTCGACCCGAACCTAAGAAGACGAAAAGAACAAAAAAGAAAAAAATCAATAGTAATAGAAGTTACTAACTAGAAATTCCATTTCTAAAGATTTTGTTGTAATTCTAATTAATATTAATAGAATATTATATATAGTATAGTAATAATGTAAGTAATACAATTTTTTTCTAACTATGAATTATTCCTACCTTAATCCCAGTATTTCATTTAAGTATTTTTTTCTATGCTATGATTTTGTGGAGCTTTTTTTTACCTTAGACTGGACCTCCTTTCCATTTCTGTTCTCCAAAATGGGATCTTTAGATCCACTGGATTTTTGCTGAGGTTCCATATACTTTTTCTTTCTCTTTCCTTCCTATCCTAAAGAACCGAAAAAAGGGAGGGCGAAGTTTTAGTCACGTCACGTAGAATTGTATCTCAAAATTTCTTTATCTTTATTTTTTCGCATATTAATAACTAGTAACTAGAATTAAAAAAAAGGGAATGACAAAGCATCTGGGAATAAACGATTAATTTCTATCAATAGACCCGCTAAAGACCCAAACCATAGAGTAGTTAGCACAGGTGCTGTGGAAAGATATGTTTTTATATCTCGCATTGAAAATCCTCCTTCTTTATTGTAATACATATATGGTCAGATGCTGTAGTTCAAGATCATTTGTATTTTTTTTTGTACGGAATTTGTAACAAAACAAAAATAAATATGTACAACGAACAGTAGATGAGATTTTCCTATCCCTGTCCCTAAAAAAGAAAAAGGGCTCTTCTTCTTCCTAAGCATTACCAATAAATATTCATTCTTTTTTTATACGTTAGGTTTCAGATGTATATAATTCTTTTATTATATGAAACCAAAAAGAATAAATGACAAGAAAATTGTATATGGATAGAGGAGAAAAGAATGATGTGGAAAACAAGACATGGATTTTGTACAATGACACTGTACAACAATTTTCATTTTAAAAAAGGGATGTAGCGCAGCTTGGTAGCGCGTTTGTTTTGGGTACAAAATGTCACGGGTTCAAATCCTGTCATCCCTACCTATTACTTCTCCTATGGGCGGTAACGAGGGATTAATTGAGTGAGATTGATTAAAAAAAAATTGGAAATAATCTTTTATTTTTGCATACCAATGTATGCAAGACGCATTGGGGGTACAAAAACAAGAAAATCCTTTTCTTTACTATCGTATCTTCTGTCATAAGAAAGCGCTCTTAGTTCAGTTCGGTAGAACGCGGGTCTCCAAAACCCGATGTCGTAGGTTCAAATCCTACAGAGCGTGATTCCGTTTAGGTTATTTTGAATCACAAAAAAAAAACTTAACAAAACACAGTCAAATTGCAACTTGAGTTTGACCTCCTACAAGGAGGAGGTCAATCAAAAAAACTATTAGTCAATCAAAGGTCCAACTGATCACCGCGTCTGTATTGTAAATATGCAGTTACAAATAATCCTGCTAAAGTAATAGGAATTAGACCTAAGACGATTCCAAATAGAAGAACTTCAATCATTTCGATTTGTTTGAGGAGATAAAAAGAAAGGTAAGATCTATCCCTAAATATTAATCTGAAAAATACGCGAATCTCAATGACCAAGAGCTACCAATATAACCAAGAATTAACAATTGACACGAGAAGGGACCGCGGAATACCTGAAGTAGAAATATTTTTTTCTATGAATTTGTTCATTCAATTCAGTTCAAATAAGTCGTATCTTGTTCAAGCCAATCAATAGAGCTGGGGTTATAGTTGAAGCAGCCAATAGAAAACCAAAATAACTAGTTATAGTAGGCATGAAAGAGCTAAATTAGATATCTTCTTTTGCTACATATGTTGATAAAACACTTACCTAAGTTTCAATTTTTTCGGATACGACGGTAAGAAAAAATCAATTGACAGAATTTGTTTAGTTCTAATTGAAAGTTCTTGATTCATCAGTCATTATAGATAGCACTAAAAAAAAATAGAATTCCAAATTACATAGGTAGAAAAAAATGGATTCATATGTTGGCTGTGACATCAACCAATCCTGTGATTCTGAATCAATGGATTCAGTGCAATTTGTGAGTTGAATTAGGATCTAGTCCATTTTGGAGAAAACGGCTTGATACCAACTTTTACTGAATTTTAGATTTTTTATAATTTTATACTTATTTGAAACCATCGGATTCAGTTCAGTAATAGGTTGGGTAATTGCCCATAATATCTCAAATCAGAAGAAAAAAGTGTCCCAGGTCTATCGAAAAACCTTTATTTTCATTTTTGATTTCGAGTCCAACTCGATTCGAAGAAAAGAAACTTCCCTTATCCTTTTAGGTTCTATTCTATTTTTTGTTTTTCCATATCAAGAAGTTCCATCTTGTAGTTCGGTCACGAACAAGAAAGAACCTTTGTTTTGGATCTAATATAACAATGGTTGCATTACGAATAGAATAGTTATTGTTCTAACTATGTTCTGTTTCTTTCATCAAATACTATCTACTATAATCAATCTATTATAGTATATTTTATTTTTTGTACGACCAATCAATTACTTGAAATAAATGAAAGTATTCGAACAAAAAAATTTGAACCATAAAAAAAGGTTTGTTTATAGATTTTACATATAATTGAATTGTGTGAAGATAATACTTACTATCTTTCACTTTCAGGAATTATTAGAACCCATCGATTCACACTTTCCCAAGATCTTTACTTTCTATTACTATTACGAACTTTCTATTACTATTACGAAGTCAATAATAGAAACCTTATTTATAAATATAAAGAATTTGAGAAATTTTCTATTGATCTATTGAATAACATACAATTATGCATAGACAAGGAACAAAAAAGAAGAAAGAAATTATGTAGTATTTCATTTCGATACTGATCGAAACTGCGTTGCTGCGCCAGAGGAAGGATAGCTATACTGATTCGGTATACTCTAAATACACCTTTGGTACAAAATTGACGATCTCACAAAGATGAAATATCAGTGGTTTTCTATTTACTGATCCCATCTTTCGCGAAATCGATTCCCCTTTTTTTGAATGTACAAGAATTTTTGGAGCTCAGCATGTCTGGAAGCACGGGAGAACGTTCTTTTGCTGATATTATTACCAGTATTCGATACTGGGTCATTCATAGTATTACTATACCTTCCCTATTCATTGCAGGTTGGTTATTCGTCAGTACAGGTTTAGCTTACGATGTATTTGGAAGTCCTCGGCCAAACGAATATTTCACAGAGAGCCGACAGGGGATTCCATTAATAACCGGCCGTTTTGATTCTTTGGAACAACTTGATGAATTTAGTAGATCCTTTTAGGAGGCCGCCAATGACCATAGATCGAACCTATCCGATTTTTACAGTGCGATGGTTAGCTGTTCACGGGCTAGCTGTACCTACCGTTTCTTTTTTGGGGTCAATATCAGCAATGCAGTTCATCCAACGATAAACCTAATTCGAATTATAGAGCTATGACACAATCAAACCCGAATGAACAAAATGTTGAATTGAATCGTACCAGTCTATACTGGGGTTTATTACTCATTTTTGTACTTGCTGTTTTATTTTCCAATTATTTCTTCAATTGAGAGAAAGAAATAGAGTACTAGGAATTCTCTTATCCTATTCGGAAGGATATCATCTTCATAATTATCCAGGGCTGTTTTTGTCTATAGCATGACTACTTGATGAAATGTGGAGGAAAGTGAGGGAAATGGCCGATACTACTGGAAGGATTCCTCTTTGGCTGATAGGTACTGTAGCTGGTATTCCTGTGATCGGTTTAATAGGTATTTTCTTTTACGGTTCATATTCCGGATTGGGTTCATCTCTGTAGTAATCAGATGAACCGGATTGTAGACATGAAAAAGTAAGAACTCAGCGGTACCTTACGGCTCTAATAAAAGAAAGGGGGTAAGGTACCGCTAAGTTCTTACTCTTAGAGTGAGATGAGCCTTTGATCTATTCCATAACATACAAATTGGAAAGTTATCTAGTCAACATAATCAAAATATTCTATTCGTAGAAATAACAAAATAGATCCTTTGCTCTGATCTTTCAAACCACTCTATTCCTTTGTTTCTTATGATGTTTTTGAACAATGGAATTGAATCTATTTCTATTGATTGATTTCTAGGCTCTCAAGAAAGAATCAATTTATTTTCTGAATAATTATATGGATTGAAATATGGATTTAAACAGCTAAGACGTCCTGTAAATTATTTCTATACTAAACTAATAGAACCTTACTCTATAAAAAAAAGATAAAAAAAACTGTGATGAAATAAAAAACAAGGATTTGGGTATGCGTAAAAATAGAATCTAATCCGCTTTTCAAACAAAAAAGTCAAAGTAAATTTTTTTGTTTGAAGAATTTTTCTTTTTTTTTCTTTTTTTTATAATATAAAAGAAAAATAGAAATTAAGTTATACGTTAAAGTTAGTTGAATAATAGAAGAAGTTCCATTTGCTCAATGAATTACTCACCCCTAACCCTTTTTGTTTGTCTACTACTTTTTATGAATCTAAACAAAGGAGTTCCAATAGACCCGGAAAAGAAGAAATAGTAATCTTTGACGAACAAGAGAAAAATCATTATTATTTCGATACAAGACGACACAAGAAAGGGTAGAAAGTCCTTTTTCTTGTGTCGAATAGAAGATTAGTAAGACTTACAATCCCTCCTAGAAGTATCTGTTCCTTTCATTTATCCCGTCCTTACCTTGTATCCTCTTACATTGTTTTTGTATCCCTATTGTCTAGTGCTAGGAATGGGAGACAAGTAATGAATTCCATACATCCCGCAAAAACAGTATAAACAAAGCAAGCAAAGGGATTTACAGAATTTTTTGATCATACATATTTAATCGTATTGATCGACAAGAATTCCGCACTTTTTACCAACTTGATGATAAGGAATCTCTGGATCTAGAAATTCATTTCGTATAATTGAACCTTTTCAAACTGTTTCTTTTTAAGAACTAAAAAAATTTGTGCTAAAATAACAGACGCCAAGAAGAACAAAAGGCCTTGAGCGCGTAATGGATCTTGAAGCACTATTTCTGCATCTCCCTGACCAAACCCCCCTACATTAGGATTGCTTGTTAATGGTTGATCAAGCTTGATGGATTCGCCTTCTGAAACAAGAAGTTCTGGTCCTGGAGGTATAATATCAACCACTTGGTGTCCATCCGATGCATCAACTATGGTTATTTCATATCCTCCTTTTTCTTTACGTACTATTTTGCTTACTATACCCGCGGATGTAGCATTATAGACTGTATTGTTACTCTTGCTCCCATCAGGATAAATCTGACCCCTTCCCCTGTTCCCACCTACATATATGGGATATTTTAAGAAGTGAGCGTCTTTCTTCGTAGCAGGGTCGGGGGAAAGAATAGGAAAGACGATTTCACTATATTTCTGACCTGGAACAGGACCTATCACAAGAATATTTCCTTTATTGGGACGATAATTCTGAAAAGACAGATTTCCTATCTTTTCTTTCACCTCGGGAGAAATACGATCGGGGGGGGCTAATTCGAACCCCTCGGGTAAAATAAGAACAGCCCCCACATTCAAAGACCCTTTTTTACCATTAGCAAGAACTTGTTTCAGTTGCTTATCATAAGGAATTCGAACAACTGCTTCAAATACAGTATCAGGAAGTACAGCTTGCGGAACTTCAATATCCACAGGCTTATTAGCTAAATGGCAATTGGCACATACAATTCGCCCAGTTGCTTCTCGTGGATTTTCATAACCTTGCTGCGCAAAAATGGGATACGCATTTGAAATAGATGTTCGAGTTATTACATATATCATGATCGATACAGAAATAGATCGAGTGATCTGTTCCTTTACCCAGGAAAAAGTATTTCTATTTTGCATGATCCAATCGTTGATCCAGGAATTTCTACAATAAATTAGATAGGTAGCTAGTATAGTTCCCTATCCACAAGTCTGCCATTGTACTGAAATAATTCTACTGAAATAGGACGAATACCTTGAAGAGGTAGAAGTATAAAGAAAGAAAAAGTCAAATGGAAAATGCTTTCTTTATACGCGAATAAAAATTTTGATTGATATCAGGAGATCAAATAAGTTCTTCATTCATTCATTGAATGATAAATGACTACAAGCGAAGGAGATATGCGATTTAAAAAGCGGAAGATACAATATTTCACAATTGTATCTAGAATAACTGGAAAAGTAGAAACAAGACCAGATATAATTTGGTCGTTATGAGCCAATCCAAAATCATTGTAGATTGAACCAATCATTAGTTCCCAACCATGTGTCGAGTGAAATCCGATCCATAAATCAGTAACTAAAAGAATCGAAAAAGCTTTTATTGTGTCACTTAAGTTATAGAAGAATTCCTGAACCCAAGAGTTAAAAATGACAAGTTCTTCATTACCCAAAATAAAATAACCACTTAGAATAGCGAAACAGATTATATTTGTCGAAAAATGCAAAATGATATGGAGATGATACTCATTGTGTGTTTTGACCAATTGTATCGTTTCCTTGTGTATTCCTATACGAAGCTTTTGTATATACGTCTCTGGGTATTCTTTTATCATTTCGTCCAACAAGAAAAGTTCTTCTAATTCTAGGAATTTTTCTAGAACATTTTTCTCTTGAATATCATTCAAAAAAGTTTCGGATTGTCTAGTATTCCACCAATTAATAACCCAAGGTTCCAGACTTTTTTGAAAGGAGAGAGAGACCGACCAGGGCAAAAATACTATAGATGCAAGATATGGAAGGGAAGTCAATGCTTTCTTTTTTTTCATTTTTTATTTGTGCATTGTTAATGAACTGCTTCATTTATCAACTCTATTTGATCTGATGTTTCTCTAAAGCACAAGTTCTATAACAAGGTATCGAACCTATGGATCTATTCCCATTTTTGTATATTTGTTAAAATAATTTAGTCCTTAGATCTAGAAGGAATATAGAAATAGAATAAGCGCCCCTTTTCGGATGAAAAAAAAACTAGAAATATATATCAAAAATATATATATGAAAGTAAATAGATAAAGGAAATAAGATTTCCGGATATCTCAATCGGACAAATTCGAAAGAATTTCATCTGCATTTGTTCCTTTCGATAAATACTCCAAAAATCTACTTGAAGTAACGAATCGGATTTCAAGACAAAAAACCCTCCCGGATTAATTCCATTAATTATTTCGAAATGTTGCACCGTCTAAGCACAGTACAGGAATACGATAACGATATCAGTTCAAAATCTGAGGCCTAACCTAAAAGGATGAATTCTGTATTACGAAAAAAATATTCGGATATTTGATGAATTCATACTTAGTTCGGTTCATTTCAAAATACTTCAATTGGTACGCGCAAGAAATAGGCCAATTCGGCAGCTTTTTTCTCAATTTCTCGCGGAGTCAAATTCTCATCAGTACGCGTCAAGGGAATGGTTCCTTGGCCTCTGATTTCCATATAAAGAATACGACGAGGAAAAAGACCCTCTTTAACCTCCATTCTGATTGATTGGATATCTTTCATAAAGAAGCGAAGGAAGATGCGACGATTTATTCCAGGGAATCCCCAACGAAAAATACACATTATTCCTTCTTTTCTATCGAATCGGTCATAACCACTACCTACATTCCATGAAATTGTGCACCACAAATAGGAACTAATGAATAGACCCGCGATCCCATAGAAAGACATCACGATCCCTTGTGGAAAAAAAATGATTTGCTGAGATGGAAATCCGGGTATCAGATTCCTACTAAGATAACTGGAAGTTCCAACCAATAAGAATCCTAGTGAACCTAAAAAAAGGATACAGGCCCAGAAAAAATTACTTGCTTTTCGAGACCCTCGTATAAGCTCTATCCATATATGTTCTGATCGCCAGTTCATACTATACTAGATCCAGTTGCATTCGATTGGAATTGAGAAAAAAATTTTACTTTTCTTGATGCCGAAGTAACTTTCATCAACTAGCACTAGTCTGATATGAACCATTAGGAGTAATTGGTTAGATACATTGACTTTCTATTATAAAAATATTCGCCGATCATTTTTAACCAGATATACCCGCATATCCATGCATTTATGCAGATATCATGTATCCGCATGCCTTTCATTTGTATTCGTAAAAAGCCACATATTGTACCATATTACACTAAAAAAATATCTGTATTATGATTCAGTGTTGAAATAAATTAATGAAATTTGGTCCCATCCGATATGATATCGTATCTAGACAATCTTATTTTTTTGGACATGAAGAAATAAAGAAGCCATTGCAATCGCCGGAAATACTAGGCCCACTAAAGGGACAAAAATAGAGGGTAAGTTAAGATCTGTCATAGAATGGGTACCTCGATTTAATATTTGTACCTATTATAAAGATATCTTATGATAAGTATAAACTATTATAAATAATATTTAAGTAATTAATAAGTGCAAGGAATGAGAACTAAATGAAGTGTACCTATTCATCTTTCTACACGAATATGTATGATAATGCGATTTAAGTTTAAGAAATTTTATATTATCCCATCCTTTTTTTCTTTTATTCTTTCTATCTTTCGAAAAAAAAAGTTTTTTATTAATTTATTAAAATTAAAGAGTTTATTATAAGTTCGCGACTATAACTAAACTAATTCAATCCAACAAACAGGGATTTCTAGTAAAAAATGGGAGTTCTTGTTAAACATAGAAATCGCTTCTATTCTACTTCTATTCTATATATTATATTCTATATTTTCATTTTATTTCGATATTTTTTTTTTCAAAGGAAAGAAATCGTGGAGCTGAAATAACTCACTCAGAACACCTTTTAAAAGATTACGTGGTACGATTGGATCGAATAAGCCCTTATGGAATGAATACTCAGCCGCTTGTGAACCGTCGGGTACTGTTTTATTTAATGTTTGTTCAATTACTCTTTTACCCGCAAAAGCAATGTAGGCATTGGGTTCAGCAATAATAACATCTCCCAACATACCAAAACTGGCAGTTACTCCACCAGTTGTAGGAGATGTAAGGATTGATACATAGAATAACTTTTTATTTGATTGATAATTAGATGAAGCAGAAGATATTTTAGCCATTTGCATCAAGCTCAAACTTCCTTCTTGCATGCGTGCTCCCCCAGAAGCACACACAATAATGACAGGTAGAGATCGATTAGTAGCATACTCGAGCAAACGGGTGATTTTTTCGCCTACTACGGATCCCATACTACCTCCCATGAACCGAAAATCCATAACCCCAACTGCTATGGGAATACCATTTAGTTGACCTATACCTATTTGAACAGCTTCAGTTAAACCCGTCCTTCTTTGATAAAAATCGATACGATCTTTATAAGGTTCCTCCTCTGAATGAAATTCAATGGGGTCCGCGGAGACCATATCTTCATCCATAGGATCCCAAGTGCCAGGATCAATCAAAAGTTCGATTCTATCTGAACTACTCATTTTCAAATGATATCCACACTGTTCACAAATATTCAGTTTTGACCTAAAAAATTTTTTAAAATTTAATCCATAACAATTTTCGCATTGAACCCATAAATTTCGGTATTTTTTATTTATATCAAAATCACTAGATCTTCCTCTTATATTAAAATCGCGGCTGTTAACACCAGTTCGGATACTAGAATTCCTATTTTCACTACCGCTTACGCCTTCAGTACAAATGAAACTAGAAATGTAACTGTCACTGTAATTGTCGGTACCACCGAAAATGTCACTGTAATTGTCGGTACCACCGAAAATGTAACTATGAATACTGACTTCAAAACGAAGATAACTATCAATGCAACTATTAATGTGATTATTCCAACTAGATTGAGTATCATACATGTAATGATAATAGTAGTGATTGTTACTCTTAGACCTACTATTCAAATAATTGGAAAAAAAACTTTCTAGTTCACTCAGAAAAAAAAAACTATTATTTTCAATATCAAAACTAGTATTTTCAATATCAATATATACAGAATAACTGTCACCATTACCGTCCCTAACTAAAAAAGTGTTATCAGAGATAAAACTCCAAGTATCCCCGATATCAAATAAATAATCAATATTACTGAAACTATAACTACCGCTATCACTCCAACTAGGAATGTTATTCTCCGTATCATTTAGAATAGGCTCTTCGCTTCCACTGGTATGTCCAACAGCATTAAGACTATCCATTGATTTACTTAGCCCACACTTATGTTCTAACTTCTCCTTAGACAACATCGAATTGAACCACCATTTTTTCATAGAGTCTTCATGCTCCCTATTTGATGAAAATATAATAGATGAATAGTCATTCGATGAATAATCATTTTACTATTTTATTTCCTATCAGAATTAAGCATACGATCCAACCATTGGAATTGTTAACTAACAATGAGTGAGTATTGAAAGAAATGATTTTCTTTTTGGGGAATCCGGGTATCACTTCAATATATATATTATGATATATTATGATAGAATCTTTTCCTCAATTAGAAATATAAAGACAGGTTTCTCTCATGTCATGTACAAAAGAATTCTCATCGAAAAGATAAATAGTTATTTCTTCCTATACTATAAATGAAGAATTCATTCTCGTATAATCTCGTATCATATAATCAAATAAAATAATAAGTTTCTATTGTAACATGAAATGAAAAAGACAATATACAGGGTGGGTAGAAGTAGCCCCCCCTTGGCTTTATCTATGGCCTGAAACTGCAGGATAGAAAATGATCCACCAATCCCAAGGATCCATAATTAATCCTATGAATCCAACAATAAACAACATAAGTATTGACTTCTTTAGTCTTCGATTTGATGTTGTATTTAATTTAGATCTTGTATATATAAGATCTGCACATATGAAAGATCTATGCAAACACATAGTATAGGACGGTCGTTCTTTATTCGGCTCAATCCTTTTTTTTAGGAAAAGGATTGGGCCGAGTTTAATTGCAATCAATTAGGAGAACAAACAGAAATTACTGAATTATGCGCGCTTAGTTCTTATACTTTCTGTTTATCTATCTTATCTACTGGTTCGAACTCGAATTTGATCTCTTTCCATACTTCACAAGCAGCGGCTAGTTCCGGGCTCCATTTGGCAGCTTCACGGATAATCTCATTACCCTCACGAGCAAGATCACGTCCCTCATTACGAGCTTGTACACATGCTTCTAAAGCTACCCGATTAGCTACCGCACCAGGTGCATTTCCCCAAGGGTGTCCTAAAGTTCCTCCACCGAACTGTAGTACGGAATCATCTCCAAAGATTTCGGTTAGGGCAGGCATATGCCAAACATGAATACCCCCTGAAGCCACGGGAATAACACCTGGCATAGAAACCCAATCTTGAGTGAAAAAAATACCGCGACTTCGGTCTTTTTCAATATAATCATCACGTAATAAATCAACAAAACCTAAAGTCATCTCACGTTCCCCTTCCAGTTTACCTACTACTGTACCACCGTGAATATGATCTCCACCAGACATACGTAATGCTTTAGCTAGTACACGAAAATGCATACCATGATTTTTCTGTCTATCAATAACTGCATGCATTGCGCGGTGGATGTGAAGAAGTAGACCATTGTCGCGGCAATAATGAGCCAAACTGGTATTTGCAGTAAATCCTCCAGTTAAGTAGTCATGCATTACGATGGGAGCTCCCAATTCTCTGGCAAATATGGCCCTTTTCATCATTTCTTCACATGTACCTGCAGTTGCATTCAAGTAATGTCCTTTGATTTCACCTGTTTCTGCTTGTGCTTTATAAATAGCTTCAGCACAAAATACGAAACGGTCTCGCCAACGCATAAAAGGTTGTGAGTTCACGTTTTCATCATCCTTGGTAAAATCAAGCCCACCGCGTAGACATTCATAAACTGCTCTACCGTAGTTTTTTGCGGATAATCCCAATTTTGGTTTAATAGTACATCCCAATAGGGGACGACCATACTTGTTCAATTTATCTCTTTCAACTTGGATACCATGAGGCGGGCCTTGGAAAGTTTTGGAATAAGCAGGGGGAATTCGCAGATCCTCCAAACGTAGAGCTCGTAGGGCTTTGAAACCAAATACATTACCCACAATGGAAGTAAACATGTTAGTAACAGAACCTTCTTCAAAAAGGTCTAAAGGATAAGCTAC
>JBAMIB010000077.1:138725-141811 GCA_037177415.1 Kaempferia rotunda | reverse complement strand
ACCCACAATGATTGGACATACTATTGCTATCCATAATGGAAAAGAGCATTTACCTATTTTTATAACGGATCGTATGGTAGGCCATAAATTAGGAGAATTTTCACCTACTTTAAATTTTCGAGGACATGCAAAAGGTGATAATAAATCTCGTCGTTAAAATTAATCAAAAAATAGATAGAGACTTTTTATTCATTAGTAAGAACTAGGAGAGGAACCTTATGCTACAAAAAAGAAAAACAGAAATCCATGCTATAGGTCAACATATATCTATGTCTGCTGATAAAGCACGAAGAGTAATTGATCAAATTCGTGGGCGTTCCTACGGAGAAACACTAATTATATTAGAACTTATGTCTTATCGAGCATGTTATCCCATTTTGAAATTGGTTTATTCTGCAGCAGCAAATGCTAGTTACAATTTGGATTCTAAAGAAACCAATTTAATAATTACTAAAGCCGAAGTCTATGAGAGTACTACAGTGAAAAAATTAAAACCTCGCGCTAGAGGACGCAGTTATCCTATAAAGAGATCTACATGTCATATAGTAATTGTAGTAAAGGATATATCTTTAAGTGAATTTATAGAGAGAGACTATCTCGCACGGTAAAAAAACCTACATGTAAAAAGAAATATACAGATATAATATATCACAATATGTATAGTAGTGAGGGAGTATGGGACAAAAAATAAATCCACTTGGTTTCAGACTTGGCACAACCCAGAGTCATGATTCCCTTTGGTTTGCACAACCAAAAAATTATTCTGAAGGTTTACAAGAAGATAAAAAAATCCGAAATTATATCCAGAATTATGTACAAAAAAATATGAGAATATCCTCGGGTGTCGAGGGAATTGCGCGTATAGAGATTCAAAAAAGAATCGACCTGATACAAGTCATAATTTATATGGGATTCCAAAAATTTTTAATAGAAAGTAGACCACGCGGAATCGAAGAATTACAGATGAATTTAGACAAAGAATTTAATTGGGTAAACCGAAAACTTAACATTGCTATCAGAAGAATTGCAAAACCTTATGGAAACTCCACCATTCTTGGAGAATTTATAGCTGGACAATTGAAAAATAGAGTTTCATTTCGGAAAGCAATGAAAAAAGCTATTGAATTAACTGAACAAACCGATACAAAAGGAATTCAAGTACAAATCAGGGGGCGTATAGATGGAAAAGAAATTGCACGCATCGAGTGGATCAGAGAAGGTAGAGTTCCCCTACAAACCATTCGCGCTAAAATAGATTATTGTTGTTATACAGTTCGAACTATCTATGGGGTATTAGGCATCAAAATTTGGATATTTATAGACAATGACTAACAAATATTGACTTTTATTTTGTTTCTATCCATGAATTAAACAAAAAAGAATAAATGAGTATTAGTATTTTTTGTTCAATCAAAAATGAAATAAAGAATTCTATAGGATTAAATAAAAATTTGATTGACCATTTTAGTTTATTGCTATGCTTAGTGTGTGACTCGTTGGGTTTTTTAGGGGTAAGATTAAAAAAAAGGGACCCCATAGAGCTAAAAACCAACTTATCGCTTCGGATTATCTGGGTCTAAAAAGGCAGTCAAGATATGATATATTGAGCATATCATTGTAACAACTGAAATCTATTTTGCATAAACAAAAAAATCAATAGGAAGTCGAAGTTGTGAAGCAAAAATATAGAAAAAGATGTGGATAATGGACAGGTGAGAGAAAGAGATAAAAAATATCAACGATATAGAATTCCAATATGTAAGGTCTATGAGTTATCTCATAAAAGGCAATGTAATAACGCATCAATACTGATTCATTCATAATTTAATTCATAATTAAATGAATCTCTTCATAGAAAAAATCAAGAGACTCGAGCCAATAAAGACTGAGAAGATTGACTCAAAAAGAAATTTCATTAAGATAAGAGCTCCATTGTAGAATTGAGACCTAGCCATTAAGCAAAAAGTGATGGGAACGATGAAACCTGTGAATGTAAAAGATTCTATAAAAAAAAATTATAATGATTCATTGGCCGGGATGGCGGAAGAAACTGAGAACCAATTCATCTATTCTGAGAAGTCATGAGCTAACCCTACAACTGAAATAAAGAATATTCGCCTGCGAAAACCTTTTTTAGATTAATAAATTTTCAATATGAAAAAAGTAAAAAAAAAAAAAATGAAAGATTCAATAGAAGGTTATATATATTAAAGTAAGAATATTTTCATTATCAATAATTAAATCAATAACAATAATAATAATTAAGAGAAATAAAAAAAAGACTATTCTAAAAAACATATATGTTTAATATGTAGAATTAAATATCCAAACAGGATATACAACTTACTAATGGATTATATGAAATCTCAAAGAATCCCGCGATTCAAATGATTATCTATTATTAATTAAATACATATATCTTAATTCAAATTAACTATTTTGAATCCTATAATTCGCGAGGAGCTGGATGAGAAGAAACTCTCATGTCCAGTTCTGTAGTAGAGATGGAATTTAGAAACAACCATCAACTATAACCCTAAAAGAACTAGATTCCGTAAACAACATAGAGGACGAATGAAGGGAATATCTTTTCGAGGTAATCGTATTTGTTTTGGTAAATATGGTCTTCAGGCACTTGAACCCGCTTGGATAACATCTAGACAAATAGAAGCAGGTCGACGAGGAATGACCCGAAATGCACGTCGTGGTGGAAAAATATGGGTACGTATATTTCCAGACAAACCAGTTACAATAAGACCGGCAGAAACACGTATGGGTTCGGGGAAAGGATCCCCCGAATATTGGGTTGCTGTTGTTAAACCGGGTCGAATACTTTATGAAATGGGTGGAGTATCAGAAAATATAGCTAGAAAGGCTATTTCAATAGCGGCGTCAAAAATATCTATACGAACTCAATTTATTATTTTGGGAGGATAAGGGTGTAAAACCAAAAGAAATAGGTCTTGGAAATGAAAAAATAGCAGGTTTTTGACAAAAAATATTTCTTTTTTTTTTTTCTTGGATCCTTGCATTGAAAGAACAGATAAAAAAAAAAATGATATGATTCAACCCCAAACCTATTTGAC
>JBAMIB010000077.1:126225-128725 GCA_037177415.1 Kaempferia rotunda | reverse complement strand
TCCTGGTGGATGGGTAATATCTGGAATATCTATTTATGATACTATGCAATTTGTACAACCAGATGTACATACAATTTGTATGGGATTAGCTGCCTCAATGGGATCCCTTATCTTGGTTGGAGGAGAAATTACTAAACGTATAGCATTCCCTCACGCTTGGCGCCAATGAGGTTTTTTGAGAAAAAAAAAGACTATGCCTTCGCGATATGAATATTAAGTAATAATAGCATGGCACTTTGAATTCGATATGAGAACTTTTTTTTTTTCAAAAAAAAAATTTGATTATGTATCGAGAGAGTAGTATGAGCTAAAGGATATTTCCAATTTTTTCTTATCTATTGGAAGTCGAGTTTAGCGTCACAAACTTTTTATTTTTATACCGCAGAACCCATAATTTATATTATGGAATAGTATGAAAAAGAATTCTTTTTCTTTACTTTTTATTTGATCCGATCAAAAAGAAACTTTGGGATTGCTGAATCACAAACAAAATAGATAAAATACATTATAAATAAAAATACATTATTATGCAACGGAACCATCATAGTATTTTTTAACTCTTACAAAATGAAGGGTGGTAATTTGATCATTTACCGATCTGGGTTTGATAAATCCTATTTTTTTATTTCTTCAATGGAAGGTTAAGGGTCAATGTTATTGTAGAGCCGTATGCAATGCACAAAAGATGCCCGTACGGTTGTTCAATTCAATTTTTTTCTTGTTATCCTTTATTTTTCTTTTCTCTTCATCATGCAAGATAGAAGAACTTTTTATTCTGTTATATCATCAGGGTAATGATTCATCAACCTGCTACTTCTTTTTATGAAGCACAAACGGGAGAATTTATCCTGGAAGCGGAAGAACTGCTGAAACTGCGCGAAACCCTCACAAGGGTTTATGTACAAAGAACGGGCAAACCTTTATGGGTTGTATCCGAAGACATGGAAAGAGATGCTTTTATGTCAGCAACAGAAGCCCAAGCTTATGGAATTGTTGATCTTGTAGCAGTCTAGCAATTGCTGAAAATAGTATGAATTTCTCGTAAATCCGCGATTTTCGATTTTATCTTAGCTTCTTACCCCGAATTTTATATTGAAAAAATTAAGAATTATCTGGTTAGGATCGATCTAAACCAACCCATTATGTATATGATTCAACATGCCAACTATTAAACAACTTATTAGAAAAACAAGACAGCCAATCAGAAATGTTACGAAATCCCCCGCGCTCGGGGGATGCCCTCAGCGTCGAGGAACATGTACTAGGGTGTATGTGTGACTCGTTAAGATCATGGGCTGGGACAAAAGAAAGAAAACCATTTTTACCGTATCAATGAATAGGATAAAATGGAAGAATTCTATTCACTATCGAAATGAAATCTAAAAAGAAAAATCAAAAAATCTTCCCCTATTGTGTATGAAATTTATGGTTTCTATTGGTGCAAATTCAATCACCTCAATTTAAAATGAGAAAAAATTCCCCATTGGTATCAAACGGTTATCCATTAAGCGGGGAAAATCCTATTTTAAAAACAGAAAGATTATACTCCCACTCTTGCAAGAACGGACTAACAGGGTCAGCTATCCAGTTAACCTTCCTAATTAAATACCGTTACTGTATGGGTAGATCTTATTGTGAAAGATCTATTATTGGATAATTCAGGGGTAGAGTAGAGCTAAAAAAGTGTGAACTGTACAAGTCAAATTATCAATAAGATTGATTAAATCAAATTAAGAGGCTCCGGTGTATAGAGAAGACCTTACCGTTTAAGAAGTAACCATAGAAACGATGGAACCCACTATTTTATCCATTTACTATGTTTTTGATAACTAATAGAATACAATTTCTTTTTTCGAGATGTAAGTGAAATGCCTAGAAAAAAGGAAAATTGTGGTCGGGAAGGTTATAGTAGCCAAAGCCATTGGAATTCCATTTTTATACATCGGAAAATCCGTTTTGTTATTAATAGACTAAGAAAGTGAAAAAGAATAACTGAAAGAAGGAAAATCCATTAGTTATTTGTCAAAATCTCATTTATACAATGACCAGAATTAGACGAGGATATATTGCTCGGAGACGTAGAACAAAAATTCGTTTATTTGCCTCAAGTTTTCGAGGGGCTCATTCAAGACTTACTCGAACTATTACTCAACAGAAAATAAGAGCTTTGGTTTCGGCTCATCGGGATAGAGGTAGGCAAAAGAGAAACTTTCGTCGTTTATGGATCGCTCGCATAAACGGAGTGATTCGCGAAAGGGGAGTATCAAATAGTTATAATAGATTAATACATGATCTGTACAAGAGACGGGTATTTCTTAATCGTAAAATACTTGCGCAAATAGCTATATTAAATAAGAATTGTCTTTATATGATTTCCAACGAGATCATAAAGTAAGTAAATTGAAAGCAATGCATCAAAATAATTTAAAGAGAGTTTCCCGGAGTTCATTCTCCGGGACGGTAAAATAGAAATGAATATGATAAAGGAGTCAAAATGAAT
>JBAMIB010000077.1:116225-123725 GCA_037177415.1 Kaempferia rotunda | reverse complement strand
TTTAATACCTTAAATGCCACATAAAATTTCTTTTTCTGAATTAGTCATTTTAAATAAGTCGTATCTTGCTCAGACCAATAAATAAAGCTGAGGTTATAGTTAAAGCAGCTAGTAAAAAACCGAAATAACTAGTTAGAGTAGGCATGAAGGAACTAAATGAAATAAATTCTTTTTCTACATATGTTTATAAAGCACTTACCTAAGTTTCCATTTTTGCAAGATAGGAAGATAAGCAAAAATACCAATTCAAAGAAGAATTTGAATTGATTCACCAATCATTATAGACGAAATTAAAAAATCAAAGATAAAGTGACAGGTGTATAAAAAAATTTGATTCATGATTTGTTACATCTATCCCGTGATTTTAATCAACAGATTAATTGTTGGGTAAACTAGAAAATAATACTAAGAACTATGTCATCTAACTTTATTCAAAACTGAAAGTTTTTTTTGAATCACTAAAAAATTGAAAAAAAAAAAAATTTATTTTGAATTGTATCAAATCTATTTTCTATTTTATAATGAACAGAGACTCTCTAAAATTTTTTACTTTCATTTTAACTCAACTAGCAGCTATTCATATAATATCTTGACTGAATGAGAAGAAAAAGTTATTACACGATCATTAAAAGTCTTTATTTTGGCCCAAAAGTCGATTCCAAGACTAGAAATTCGTTTCTTTCTAGGTTCTACATTTTATCTTTTCATATTATTATAAAGCCCCATCCTTGTAATTAGGTCAAGAAAGAGCATGTTAATCTTGATCTAATAAAATAGATCAATGTATGCATGACGAATATTGATTACAATTATTTTTTTCTTTGTTCTCTTTCTTTGATCCAATACTATCTACTGTTGGACGACTAACCAATTCCTTAAAATGAAAAAAAAAAGATTCAAACAAAACAAAAACCACTTCTACTTATACTAGTACGAAAATCCATTTTATAGATTTCACATCTACTTATCTACTTAATACTTAAATTGGGGAAATATTCTATTCTCCTTTATGAATTATTACAAATTAACCTGTCAGATTCACATTTTACTGACTCTTCATAGCCCGAAATTTCGAATGGAGAAAAAAAGAATATACTCAAAAAAAAAAAAATAATAATTTTATTAAGTGGGACATTCTTTTATATGGACAAGTAACAAGTAAAGAACTAAAGGAAGAAGCTAATTAGTTAGTACTTTCTTTCACTATTGATTGAAATAATTGCGTTGCTGTGTCAGAAGAAGGATAGCTATACTGATTCGGTATACTCTAAAGACGCCCTAGGTACACTATTGATAATCGTACAAAGTTTTCAGTAAATTTCCATTTACTGATCTCATCTTTTACGGAATCAATTCCCTTTTTGACTGTACAAGAATATGTGGAGCTCGGCATGTCTGGAAGCACAGGAGAACGTTCTTTTGCTGATATTATTACCAGTATTCGATACTGGGTCATTCATAGCATTACTATACCTTCCCTATTCATTGCGGGTTGGTTATTCGTCAGCACGGGCTTAGCTTACGATGTGTTTGGAAGCCCTCGGCCAAACGAATATTTCACAGAGAGCCGACAAGGAATTCCCTTAATAACTGGCCGTTTTGATTCTTTGGAACAACTCGATGAATTTAGTAGATCCTTTTAGGAGGCCCCAATGACTATAGATCAAACCTATCCAATTTTTACAGTGCGCTGGTTGGCTATTCACGGACTAGCTGTACCTACCGTTTCTTTTTTAGGATCAATATCAGCAATGCAGTTCATCCAACGATAAACCTAATCCAAATTATAGAGCTATGACACAATCAAACCCAAACGAACAAAATGTTGAATTAAATCGTACCAGTCTCTACTGGGGGTTATTACTCATTTTTGTACTTGCTGTTTTATTTTCCAATTATTTCTTCAATTAAAAAAAATAGCATAAAAATTCTAGGAATTCTCTTAACCCATTCGGAAGGATTTCATCTCATAATTATCTATGACTGTTTATGTCTCTAGCATGACCATTTAATGAAATGTGGAGGGAAGTAGGTCAAATGGCCGATACTACTGGAAGGGTTCCTCTTTGGATAATAGGTACTGTAACTGGTACTCTTGTGATCGGTTTACTAGGCGTTTTCTTTTATGGTTCATATTCCGGATTAGGTTCATCCCTGTAATAATCGGATGAATTGTCTTGTAGACATCAAAGAATAAGAAAGAACTCAATGGGACTCCCTTCTTTCTTTGTTTAATTCGAGGGGGAAGGTCCCGTTGAGTTCTTAATAATCAGAATCCTTTTCGTATAAATGACAAAACAGATTTCTTTTTTTAATGTTTCAAAAAAACTCCATTGTATTTTACAATACTATAAACTATAATATTTAATATTTTTGAAAAATAAACTGAATTAATTAATTCAGAACACCTGTTCCTTCATAGTACCTTTTAATACTTTGAAAGTTCGAAAAAATACCGAATCAATTGATTTAATGGATAACATAATATATATTTTTGTAGATTTATATATTATAGAAATAGTTTAGTTTATAGAGTAATACCGTTCCTCTAGTTATTTCAGAAAAATTATAAATTTTTATAACTTCATTGAAGAATTTCTATTTTATTTACTTACTCAAAAAGATTCTCTATCTTTTTTGGTTTGTCCACTACTTTAAAAGTAATATTTATAAAAGGAGGGAATTCTGATATATATGGAAAACTAGAAACTAAGAATAGTAATCTTTGACGAACGGGATGCAAAATCATTATTTTTGCAACACAAGAAAGGGTTGTAAAAATTCCTTTTCTTGTGTCGAAGACTCGGAAGACGAAAAATACCCCTTTTATTTCTTCTCCACGATGAGCCGTTCTTCTATTTCCCGGTTATTTCTATCTAGCTGAGTTTGATTCTATTAGAATCAATAATTTTTGATGTATTTTATGATATTTAAATTTGGCAAGACTAAGATAGTCACACCACTCCTACTTGGATAAAAAAAAGAAAGACTAAAGTTAAATAGTCTTTCTTCTTTCTTCACAATTTACATACTATGACTAAGAATGCAGTAAAATAAATTTCCAGCATCTCCTAGAAAAACAGTATAAAAAGCTAAAATATTTTTCTTCTATTATATATAATCACTAACCTTTTTTTTTAACTTGATGTTGAGAAATCCGCAAGTCTAGAAATTCATTTCCGACAATTGAACCTTCTCAAACTGTTTCTTTTTAAGAACCAAAAATATTTGGGCCAAAACAACAGATGCTAAGAAGAATAAAAGCCCTTGGATACGTAATGGATCTTGAAGTACTATTTCTGCATCTCCCTGACCAAATCCACCCACATTAGGATTACTTGTTAATGGTTGATCAAATTTGATAGACTCGCCCTCTGAAACAAGAAGTTCTGGTCCTGGAGGGATAATATCAACCACTTGACGACCATCTGCTGCATCTACTATGGATATTTCATATCCACCTTTTTCTTTTCGTACGATTTTGCTTACTATACCTGCTGCTGTAGCATTATAAACTGTATTGTTACTCTTACTTCCGTCGGGATAAATCTGACCCCTTCCCCTGTTTCCACCTACGTATATAGGATATTTTAAGAAGTGAACATCTTTCTTAGTAGCGGGATCGGGTGAAAGAATAGGAAAAGTGATTTCAATATATTTCTGACCAGGAACAGGCCCTATCACAAGAATATTTTTTTTATCAGGGCGATAGCTCTGAAAAGACAGATTACCCATTTTTTCTTTTATCTCAGGGGAAATACGATCAGGAGGAGCTAATTCAAAACTCTCAGGTAAAATAAGAACAGCCCCCACATTCAAACCCCCCTTTTTACCATTAGCAAGAACTTGTTTCAATTGCATATCATAAGGAATTCGAACAACGGCTTCAAATACAGTATCAGGAAGTACTACTTGTGGAACTTCAATATCCACGGGCTTATTAGCTAAATGACAATTGGCGCATACAATACGCCCAGTCGCTTCTCGTGGATTTTCATAACCCTGCTGTGCAAAAATGGGATATGCACTTGAAATAGATGCCCCAGTTATGATATATATCATGAGTGATACAGAAACGGATCGAGTAATCTGTTTCTTTATCCAAGAAAAAGTATTTTTAGTTGGCATGGTACACTTATGGATCCCAAAAATTTCTACAATAAAATGGGTAGATCACTAATATAGTTCTCTATCCACAATTATGCTATTTAATTTAATGGAAAAATTTTACTCTAATAATATAGAAAAAATCCCTGGGATCATTACAAATAGAAAGAATAAGTACGATTTTAAAAGTTTTGCTTATGTATAGTCACAAAAATGATCTACTCATTTGTCAATCATTCATTGAATGATAAATCACTACAAGTGATGGGGATATGCGATTTAAATAACGGAAAATCCAATATTTAAAAATTGTATCTAGAATTACTGGAAAGGTGGAAACAAGACCAGATATAATTTGATCGTTATGAACAAATACAAAATCTTTGTATACAGAACCGATCATTAGTTCCCACCCATGGGGCGAATGGAATCCGATGCATAAATCAGTTAATAAAAGAATAGAAAAAGCTTTTATTGTATCACTTAAGTTATATATGAATTCTTGTGCCCAAGAGTTAAGAATAACAAGTTCTTGATTACCCAGAATAGAATAACCACTTAGAAAAATGAAACATATTATATTTGTCGAGAAGTGCAAAATCGTATGCATATGATCTTCGTTGTATATCTTCATTAATTGGATCGTTTCTTTGTGGATTCCTATATGAAACTTTTGTAAATGTGTCTCTAAGTATTCCTTAATCATTTCCTCTAAGAGAAGGAGTTCCTCTAATTCTATGAATTTTTCTAGAATATTATTTTCCTGAATATCATTCAAAAAAGGTTCGGATTGTATAGTATTCAACCAATTAGTAACCCAAGATTCCAAACTTTTATTAAATGAGAAAGAAATCCACCAGGGCAAAAATACTATAGATGTAAGATAGAGGAAAGGGTTAAATGTTTTCTTTTTTGCCATTTTTTCATTTGTGAATTGTTAATGAACCCACTTTATTCGCCGATTCCATGTGATCCAAAATTTTTATCAAGCATGAGTCCTCTTCTAGGGTATCCATTTTTTTTTTTGATTTCCTGGTTAGTCCTTGAGTCTAAAAATAAAAAAGAAATAGAATAAAAATCCACTAAAGAAATAAACAAAAAAGAAATAATAAAAAATATTATTTCCCAATATCTAAAATTTAAAAAAGTATTTCCTTTTGAAAAATGCTCGAACAAATCACTTCAAGTAATGAAATATTATTCATATTTTGAGACGAAAGAAAAGCATCCTTTTTCTATCAAAATATTGAATATAAAAAAAAATTTCATTGACTAGCCATAAGTGCGAAATAGAAAAATGGAGTGAATTTTGGAAGAATATTGTAATGATCAAAAGATAGTGGTAAAACAAGACAGAAAAAAGAAATTACAAAGTTATAAGATATTCAATTGTTTAGTCATTAAAGAGCACAAAATAAAAAAAGAAAAAGAAAGTTTGATTGACAAAAAAATGAAAAATTTACAAGATCTATCTGGATCTAAAGTATCAAGTCCAACATTTGTTGGACTTCAAATTAAAACTCAAAAGCAAAGGAAAAATTCCTTATTTCAAAATGTTTTGATAGATCGTATGACTCTATTAGTTTGGTTTCTTACTCGTTTTGTTACTGAATTGAATTCAATCGATTTCCCTACACATAAAGGAAAAGACCACTAAAATTATTTTGTTTTATGACTATTCCATATGCGTTTTCTTTATATCGAGTGATCATTTTGAATAAATTTCAGTTATAGAGAAAGGAGATTCTTGGGTTTTGTCTCTCCTGCTAAGAAAGAATTTATTCTTTAGTTTCTTTTTCAAAATACTTCAATTGGTACACGCAAGAAATAGGCTAATTCAGCAGCTTTTTCTTCAATTTCTCGTGGAGTCAAACTCTCATCAGTACGAGTCAAAGGAATGGCCCCTTGGCCTCTGATTTCCATATAAAGAACCCGACGGGCATAAATACCCTCTTTAACTTCTATTCGGACGGACTGAATATCTTTTATAAGAAATCGGAGGAAGATGCGACGATTTTTTCCAGGAAATCCCCAACGAAAAATAGACACTATTCCTTCTTTTTTATCGAATCGATCATAACCACTACCTACATTCCAGGAAATTGTGCACCACAAATAGGAACTAATAAAAAGACCCGCGATCCCATAGAAACACATTATGAGTCCTTGTGGAAAAAAAATGATTTGTTGAGACGGAAAAAAAGATATCAAATTTCTACCAAGATAACTAGAAGTTCCAGTTAATAAGAATCCTAATGAGCCTAAAAAAACGATAAAAGCCCAGCAGAAATTACTTATTTTTCGAGATCCCACTCTAAGTTCTATCCATATATGTTCTGATCGCCAACTCATACTTTACTTGATTCGATTTCAATTGCATTTTTTTTGGAATTGAGAGAATAGTCCAAATAAATTTGAATTTACTCTTTGTTGTTGTTTCCGAAATAACTTTCATCAACTAGCACTATTTTGATATGAATCTTTAGAAGTAATTTATCAAATTGGTTAGATCTAAAATAATAACCTCCTTCTTATACGATCCTACTATGGATATGAATATATAGAGATATACTGACTTTTCATTTCAGACATCCACGTATCCTGTTCTATTTTCTTTTCAAATAGATAGAATACATTTACCCATATATCATTTTATACATGTAGAAAAGTTTTAAAAAAGTTATGTTCAGAGAAAGACGCATCTTATATCATATTCCACTAAATGAATATTTGTGTTATGATACAAGTCTAAGTTTTGAAAAATGAAAAAAAAAAATCTATATTCTATATATAGATGAGATTTGGTCTTCTCGGATCTAACCAATCTTGTTGTTTTGAATATGAAGAGATAACGAAGCCATTGCAATTGCCGGAAAAACTAGGCCTACTAAAGGCACAAAAACAGAGGGAAAGAGGAGAGTTGTCATAGAATGGGTACCTCGATTTACTATTTGTACCTGTTATTATTATATTGTTATAAAAATATCTTATAATAATTATATCTAAGAATTATAGATATAGAATAAAATTCGCAAATGATAACAAAAAAATTCTATTTTCTATTTATTATTATTTACTATTTATATTTATTGGATTTTTATCCTATTATAGATATTATGGAATCCCTCTTTTCCTATTAATTCGTATATATCTAATTCTATTTATATATTAATTTTGATCATAAATTATTAATCTAAATTAATAGAATTAACAATTATTAATTTGAATTATTCAATTGTAAATGTCAAATTATTCAAATGAAACTGGATTTCGAATTAATATAGAAAAATATAGATCGAAGTGTCTATCTAAGCGAGTATATAGAATAAATAGTTCAAGGAATGCATAACTAAATAAATGGACTTATTCATCTTTTGACATGAATGATATGTA
>JBAMIB010000077.1:101550-111125 GCA_037177415.1 Kaempferia rotunda | reverse complement strand
TCGAATACTGGTAATAATATCAGCAAAAGAACGTTCTCCTGTGCTTCCAGACATGCTGAGCTCCACATATTCTTGTAGGGAATCGATTCCGCAAAAGATGAGATCGGTAAAATTCACTGAAATTCCACCCTTGTGAGATCGTCAATATTGTACCAAAGGCGCTTTTAGAGTATACCGAATCAGTATAGCTATCCTTCTTCTGACACAGCAACGCAATTTCAATTAGTCTTGACATGAAGTGGTAGATTCTTTCTTCTTGTTTGTCGATGTATAACAACCATGTATCATGCAATAGAAAATTCCTCAAATTCCTTATGGAGTAGGGGCTCCTTCTATTATTTATTGGCTTTGGTTTAGAAACTGAAGATCAGGTAAACGGCAAATTAAAGAGGTTGGTTTCTAATTTCTAATAATTCGTAAAGGAAATTCTCCTATTCTATTTTAAAAAGTTAATTCTATGCGAAATAAAAACTAGAATTTTTCTAGTTTTTTGCGTAGTTGCATAAGAGGTTTTGGTTTTTGTTGTAATCCCCTCTTTTTTTCTTTTTAAGGAATTGGGTATTCGTCGAGTGACAAGTAAGAGAAGCGTAGTAGATAGTATTAAAATAAAAATAGATAAAAAAAGAAGAACGAATAAAAAAATTCTAATAATCAAATATTTGCAATGTGTGGATTGTTCTATTGTTGTATTAGATCCAAACAAAGTATTTTTCTTGACCTAACTAGAAAGATGAGGTTTTATACTTTATATATATATAAAAGACAAAAAAACCTATAAAATAAAGGAAAAGATAATAGAAATTACTAATTAGGTTAAGAATTTTAAAGTCAATCTAGTTGGAAAAAAAAGATTTGATTTTTTGAGTGATGTCGTCACATGATATCTTTTTTCGATTATCATTCGAGGAATTTTGTGACTGAATCCACTCGACTACTGAATCTACAAAGGAAAGAAAAAAAGTAAAGAAAGGGGGGGTATAAGGTCACTATATTATTCTATCTAATTAGAAAAGAAAATTTGAGACAATGACAACAAAAAAACCAAAGAAACGATTTTCCAATTTTTTTTCTTCCATATTTTGATTCAAATTTTTTAATGAAGTTACATGGCACAGTTTTGATTATTCTATTATTTTTTTTTTTATTAGTTTACTCAAGATCAAGATTTTTCCAATGAATCACGGAATGGGTACTAGATGTCAAAGATCATGAATTCATTTCTTTTCTACTCCTGCCAGTCTATTTTTGTTTTTTGTTTTGTGAATACTGTCTATAATGATTGCTGAATCGAAAATTTTCAATTGAACTTATTCCTTCAATTGGTGGTATTTTTGCTTATCCCTATCTCTTTCAAAAATGAAAATTTAGGAAAGTGCTTTCTAAACATATGTATAAAAAGAACATATTTCATTTAGTCCCTTCATGCCTACGATAACTAGTTATTTCGGTTTTTTACTAGTGGCTTTAACTATAACCTCAGCTCTATTTATTGGTTTGAGTAAGATACGACTTATTTGAAAATGAATTGAATTTGAATGAACGAACAATTCACAAAAACAAATCGTTATTTACTATATGCATAGATTCTATAGTTCTTTACTGCGCTAATTACCAATTATCTGTCATTGAGATTCATGGGTAATACAGATTAATATTTATGGATAGATATTACCTCTCTTTTTCCCTTTCAAAATAAAAAAAAAAATTGAAAATGATTGAAGTTTTTCTATTTGGAATCGTCTTAGGTCTAATTCCCATTACTTTGGCTGGATTATTTGTAACTGCATATTTACAATATAGACGTGGCGATCAGTTGGACTTTTGATTAATTAACATCTCTTTCTTTTTTTTTTTGACTGACCCCCCTCTTTATTAATTCATTTAATTGAATTGAATCTATGGGAGGTCGAGTCAGATTGCTGTTGCATTTTTTTATTTCAATTTGAGTTCGGTGTAATTTTCTACCTAACAAGAACAGAATCACGCTCTGTAGGATTTGAACCTACGACATTGGGTTTTGGAGACCCACGTTCTACCGAACTGAACTAAGAGCGCTTTCTTATCACAATAAGATAAGACTGTAATGGAAGGGGGAGGATTCCTTTTTTTTTTATTTTATATAAAACCACAAGATATCTTGCACACCTATACTATTATATATGATATATAATAGTATTAAAGATTCTGTATGCTCAATTTGAATCGATCTAAAATTGCTCCTTCGTTACTGCTCGGAGGAGAAGTAATAGGTAGGGATGACAGGATTTGAACCCGTGACATTTTGTACCCAAAACAAACGCGCTACCAAGCTGCGCTACATCCCTTTCAATTGGTCTACAGTGTCATTATAGAGAATCCCTGTCTTGTTTTCCACACTTTTAGTTCCTCTATTGATACAATATCAGTTTATCTTGCCATTCCCCCTTTTTGTCTCATATCATATAAGGATCTTATAATAAATTTATTAAGAAAGAAATATTTTTCGTGGAAATTCTTGGGTGGAAAGTTACATATTTTTCTGTTTTAAGAAAAGGAAAATCTTATCTATCGAATCATTGTACATTTTAATTTGAATTAGGGATTCCGCATACAAATAGACAAATGGAAGTGGTCCTTAACTAAATATTCATCTGATTATATATCTAGTACCATATTGTAATACAATAAAGAAGGGGGATTTAAAATGCGAGATCTAAAAACATATCTTTCTGTAGCACCAGTACTAAGTACTCTATGGTTTGGTTCTTTAGCGGGTTTATTGATAGAGATCAATCGTTTATTCCCGGATGCGTTGACATTTCCTTTTTTTTCATTCTAGTTCTTTATTGCCGTGGGACGGGGTGAAGGAGATTAGAGATACAATCAAATATCTGTGACTATCCCCCCATTTTTTTTCGTTTTTTAGAATTAGATCAAATAAGGGAGGGTAGGGGGAAAAAATAGTAGATTCACCCGCACCGAAACTTGGGTTCGGGCTCCAATTAAATGACTAGTCGAACGAAAACAGAAATGCGGCTAAGGCAACAAAACACGTATTCTACAAAATATTCTACAAAATGTGTCAATGAAATACTCCACTGTGATTCTATTCTAAATTTTGATTCTAAATAAAGTTAGAAATCATTGTATTACTTATTATTTACTATATTATTAATATTGATTTCAATTGATTACAACAAAATCATCATTCATAATTTGATTTTTAGTTAGCAACTTCTATTTTTTTCTTATTCGTTTTTGACCGGAAAATCAACGAGATAGGGTGGGGTAGATTAAAACCAAAGGGGGGTTCATGGCTAAGAGTAAAGATGTCCGAGTAACGATTATTTTGGAATGTACCAGTTGTGTTCGAAACGGTGTTAATAAGGAATCAACGGGCATTTCCAGATATATCACTCAAAAAAATCGACACAATACGCCTAGTCGATTGGAATTGAAGAAATTCTGTCCCTATTGTTACGAACATACAACTCACGGGGAGATAAAGAAATAGATCAAATCGAGTGCTGCCTATATGTCATATGTCACCACTCTCCCAAGGAATATGAAAATATGACTTACTTTAGGTATAGAATTAGTTATATGTAATATAACTATTAGTACATAGAATATATTATTCTTTTTTTTATTTGAATTCATTTTCATTATTACATTATTTCTATATAATTATTACATATACATAAATTTAAAATAATAAACAAAGCAAATCCTATAAATTCCATAATTCGGTACGATCCAAATAGGACTAAATAATATTTTAGAATTTTAGAAATATAGATAAGGATAGGATTTTTATTTTGAGAGATAAGGAATAAACAAATCATGAATAAATCCAAGCGATCTTTTCGTATCATGAATAAATCCAAGCGATCTTTTCGTAGGCGTTTGCCCCCGATCCAATCGGGGGATCGAATTCATTATAGAAACATAAGTTTAATTAGTCGATTTATTAGTGAACAAGGAAAAATATTATCTAGGCGAGTAAATAGATTGACTTTAAAACAACAACGATTAATTACTATTGCTATAAAAAGGGCTCGTATTTTATCTTTGTTACCCTTTCGTACTAATAAGTATGCAATTCGTAATAATAAGTATGCGAAACGATTTGAAAGAAGGAAATCGACCGCTAGAACTAGAAGTCTTAGAACTAGAACTAAATAAAATTGAAATGGGCTTATCCTTCAATTTTCAATTGAATCAAAATTCAAATCCGAACTCAAACGTAGGTTGATGTTTTATTCGAAAAATCTGATAATCAAACAAAATGAAATTCAATTGTAGTGTCGTAAGAATAAGAAAGAAATAAAAATAAAAGAAAGAATCGAGTCGGGAAAGGAAAATCAATCTTTTTTTTTGAGCGTCTTGTCTTTGCTCTTTTTGTTTTGATGACCTTATCATCATTTTTTTTTCGTACTAATTTCTATTCTACCCTCTCCGAGTTTATTCTTGAGGAAACTCCATTAAAAGTATTCCGGTGGATTCCTTCCGATCCACTTATTCTTTTTCTTTTTTTTTAATTAAAAAATCGCATTGGAAATCGTATAAAGACAATTCCTATTTAATATAGCTATTTGTGCAAGTATTTTACGATTAAGAAGCAACTGCTTCCGGTACAGATTGTGTATTAGTGTACTATACCTATAGGATAGCAACCTCCCGCGAATTGCTGCATTTATTCGAGTGATCCACAAACGACGAAAATCTCTTTTTTTCCTACCTCTATCCCGATGCGCCGAAAACAAAGCTTTTATTCTTTGTTGAATAATAGTTTGAGTAAGTTTTGAATGAGACCCTCGAAAACCTAATACAAAGAAACGCATTTTTGTTCGACGTCTCCGAGCTATATATCCCCGTTTAATTCTGGTCATTGAAGAAAAGAAACTTTGATGAATAACTCATTCTTTCTTTCAGTTATTCTTTTGCCCTTTACTAGTCTATTAATAACAAAACGGATTCTTCCAATGTATAAAATCAAAATTCCAATGGCTTTTGCTACTATAACCGTCCCGACCACGATTTTTTTCCTTTTTTTCTAGTTCTAGGCATTTTATTTTGCCTTGAAATAATTAAATATTAGGTATAAAAAAAAGCCTAATCACTCAAAAAGTAGTAAATAGAAATGGCTAACTAGTGGGTTCCATCGTCTCTATGATTACTTCTTAAACGGTGAGGCCCTCTCTATACACCGGAGCTCCTTACTTCATTTAATCAATGAATGCTATGGGTAACTTGTACAATTCACACTTTTTGGCTCTACCCCCTATGTCCAGTAATAGATCTTTCACAATCAGAGACCTATCTTATACAGTAACGGTATTTAATTATGAAAATGAGTTAGGTAGCTGACCTTCTTAGTCCGTTCTTGGAAGCATAATTTTTTTTCTTTTTCAAATAGGATTTGAACCGCTTAATGGATAATCATTTGCTACCAATGGATACTTTTTTCTCATCTTAAATTACAAATTGAAGTGATTGGATTTGCACCAATGGAAACCATAAATTTGATACACCGTAAGAGATGGTAAATCCATCTTTTTTAGATAGTGAAGAGAAGAACCCTATTCACTGGTACTGATCATTGATACTGAAAAAAGGTTTACTTTTCTCTCAGCTCATGATCGGAACGAGTCGCACATACACCCTAGTACATGTTCCTCGACGTTGAGGACATCCCCGAAGAGCAGGGGATTTCGTGACATTTCTGATTGGCTGTCTTGCCTTTCTAATAAGTTGTTTAATAGTTGGCATGCTAAATCATATACATAATGGGCTGGTTTAGAGCGATCCTAACCGGATGAAATTCCGAATCCCTTCTTTTTTTGTTTATTTCATAGAACTATAAATAAGAAATTCACTCTTGACAGTAATATATGTTGTATATGTAAATCCTCTATGTGAAAATATGCGGAATTCGTCCACGAAAAAAAAGGGGGTATAGATATAAAAAAGGGGGAATAGGCCGAACGTAAAAATCCATTGCATTGATATGCTAAAATGAAAATTCAAATATGAAATAGGGGCTAATGAGATATAAATAAAAAATCGTAAATAGAGTTCAAGTTCGAATTCCATAGATAAGATGGGCCATATTGTCTATAATGATAGACAAATGAAAGACTTTTTCAATATTTTTATTCATCCAGTTGATATTTTGAAAATGGGTCGGTTCAACTTGAAAATTCCTTCATTGAAATTGGATAGAATAAGTAAACAAATGAATTGCATTCATGATACTAACGGACGAAATTGAGTGATAACTCCCTCCCATTTCTTATTGAATGAATTAACCGACCAACTTGCTATCGAAGATTTTTTTTATTAGATAATTTTCGAAAAAAAAATTGACATAGTTCACCACTTATTATGAGAATAAATCCTGCTACTTCAGGTCCTGGGGTTTCCACGCTTGAAAAAGAAAATCTGGGACGTATTTCTCAAATTATTGGTCCAGTACTAGATGTAGTCTTTCCTCGGGGCAAGATGCCTAATATCTACAACGCTTTGGTAGTTAAGGGTCGAGATACTGCTGGTCAACAAATTAATGTGACTTGTGAAGTACAGCAATTATTAGGAAATAATCGAGTTAGGGCTGTGGCTATGAGTGCTACAGATGGTCTAATGAGAGGAATGGAAGTGATTGACACGGGAACTCCTCTAAGTGTTCCGGTTGGAGGAGCAACCCTAGGACGAATTTTCAACGTGCTTGGAGAGCCCGTTGATAATTTAGGTCCTGTGGATACTCGCACAACATCCCCTATTCATAAATCCGCACCCGCTTTTATACAATTAGATACAAAATTATCTATTTTTGAAACAGGAATTAAAGTAGTAGATCTTTTAGCTCCTTATCGTCGTGGAGGAAAAATCGGGCTATTCGGGGGGGCTGGGGTAGGGAAAACAGTACTCATTATGGAATTGATCAACAACATTGCCAAAGCTCATGGGGGTGTATCTGTATTTGGCGGAGTAGGTGAACGTACTCGCGAAGGAAATGATCTTTACATGGAAATGAAAGAATCTGGAGTAATTAATGAAAAAGATCTTGCGGAATCAAAAGTGGCTCTAGTTTACGGTCAAATGAATGAACCACCGGGAGCTCGTATGAGAGTTGGGTTGACTGCCCTAACTATGGCAGAATATTTCCGAGATGTTAATGAACAAGACGTACTTCTATTTATCGACAATATCTTCCGTTTTGTCCAAGCAGGATCCGAAGTATCCGCCTTATTGGGTAGAATGCCCTCCGCTGTGGGTTATCAACCCACCCTTAGTACTGAAATGGGTTCTTTACAAGAAAGAATTACTTCTACTAAAAAAGGATCCATAACTTCTATTCAAGCAGTTTATGTACCTGCGGATGATTTGACCGACCCTGCTCCTGCCACAACATTTGCACATTTAGATGCTACTACCGTCCTATCAAGAGGATTAGCTGCTAAGGGTATCTACCCAGCTGTGGATCCTTTAGATTCAACATCAACTATGCTCCAACCTCGGATCGTTGGTAACGAACATTATGAAACTGCGCAAAAAGTTAAGCAAACCTTACAACGGTACAAAGAACTTCAGGACATTATAGCTATCCTTGGGTTGGACGAATTGTCCGAAGAGGATCGATTAACTGTAGCAAGAGCGCGAAAAATTGAGCGTTTCTTATCACAGCCCTTTTTCGTAGCGGAAGTATTTACCGGTTCCCCAGGGAAATATGTTGGTCTAGCAGAAACAATTAGAGGGTTTAAATTGATCCTTTCCGGAGAATTAGACGGTCTTCCTGAGCAGGCCTTTTATTTGGTAGGTAACATCGATGAAGCTACTGCGAAGGCTACCAACTTAGAAATGGAGAGCAAATTGAAGAAATGACCTTAAATCTTTGTGTACTCACCCCTAATCGAATTGTTTGGGATTCAGAAGTGAAAGAAATCATTTTATCTACTAATAGTGGGCAAATTGGGGTATTACCAAATCACGCGCCTATTGCCACAGCTGTAGATATAGGTATTTTGAGAATACACCTTAACGATCAATGGTTAACGATGGCTATGATGGGTGGTTTTGCTAGAATAGGAAATAATGAGATCACTATTTTAGTAAATGATGCGGAGAAGGGTAGTGACATTGATCCACAAGAAGCTCAGCAAACTCTTAAAATAGCGGAAGCTAACCTGAAGAAAGCTGAAGGCAGGCGACAAAGAATTGAGGCAAATCTAGCTCTCAGACGAGCTAGGACACGCGTAGAGGCTATCGATTCGATTTCGTAACTAGTCAGTGTACCCAAATAATCGAAAGAATTTCTGTATAAAATAAAAAAAACTTATGTTTATACACCCCATTTTGTCTAACTCTGCTAATTAAATAGAATCAAGTGAAATTTTTTTTTAATATATAATGAAAATTTTCAAAATTTGAAACTGAAATAGAATAGGATGAAAAAGATACAAAATCACTAAAAGAAGGTGGGTAGAAAAACTTATTAGAGACCGAGGTCAATGGTATCTAATAAGTTCTACCTACTATTGGATTTGAACCAATGACTCCTGCCGTATGAAAGCAATACTCTAACCACTGAGTTAAGTAGGCCATTTATCATCATAAATAGCAAGAAAAGGGACCTCTCCCATCGATGGATTATAAATTCAATATTACTTCGAAGCAATACCAATCAAAGAAAAGAGACTAAAGAGATATGATGAAAGAGATATGATGCTAGATCATGTACTATTCATCTTGACAAGAAATTATATACAGAACATAATAGTATAAATCCAATAAATATGTATCACAAACATAAGGAAGGGCTGTAGCTCAGTTAGGTAGAGCACCTCGTTTACACGCGCGCCAATGTTTTTCAGAGGAGTCTATCGTGCAATCAAATCAAAAGAATTGATCTTTTTGATAAGTCGATGTCTTACTCCATGCCTTTTAGGGAACAAAACAAGAGAACAATAGCCTGACAAATGATTCGGTTCGATTGGGTGCCGTTTAGGTAGGAGCAAAAGAAATCCAACCCATTATTGATTTGAGATATTGATAGGGTGAATACCCGGTCTATTCAATGCTAGGTTAATGAGTATAAGGACCTCAAAAATTCTCTTTTCGTCCTATGAATCTTACGGTGTAAGAAGTTTCATGTTTGATTTTTGAATCAGGATAGGATGATAGAGATTCCATTTAACTTAGGTTGATCTAAGCCAAAGGCAAACCTACGTCAAGATAATCCCCTTCTCTGAAACACTTTGGTAGTGCTCCTGTATCAGAACCCCAATAATCAATGAGAGCACACGGAGCCATCTTCTTATTTTTCTTTTAGGTAAAAATATGGCAGACTAGCTGATATTTATATCAGCTAATGAAAGAGCCCAATGCAAAAAAAATGCATGTTGGGTCTTTGAAAGAGTTCGAATCCATTTTGATAATAATTAGTTCGATCTGTTTTACCGAGAAGGTCTACGGTTCGAGTCCGTATAGCCCTATTTGAATTAATCAAAACAAAATGAATTAATAAAAAAAATATATTCTTACAACAAACTAAAACAATAAAGAATATTCAAATACAAATAAAAAAGTTGTCTAAT
>JBAMIB010000077.1:91550-99050 GCA_037177415.1 Kaempferia rotunda | reverse complement strand
TAATCTATAAAATAGAAAAGAACTTCTATAAAATAGAAAAGAACTACAAAATAGAAAAAGGTACATTTACAGACACCCAGAGGGATAACTATGTATTATGTTGATCCATATCAATGAATTTGTAGAATAGATCCTCATATGAATTAATCATATGTCGAGAACCAGATTTGAACTGGTGACACGAGGATTTTCAGTCCTCTGCTCTACCAGCTGAGCTATCCCGACCATTACCAAGACATCATCCTCATTTTTATAGAGGACTTGTAAAAATGAAAAAATCAAAATAAAATGAAAAAAAAAAGACGAAAAAAAGTATTCAAATAAAATCAAAGTCAAAGTAGCGAACGGGAATTGACAGAATCTTCGAAGGGACGACTTTGTATGTAAGTTTCAGTCTGAGTAATGATTTTGAATCATTCAAATGGGTATTCCTTACTCAAAAATGTTGATTTGTACCTATATTTGTGTTAAGAGAAAAAATGATGCTCGGATACGCCTGTAAAATGGAAAAGAATAGGATGAATGGGAAAGATAAGTAACTTTGAACCACTAACAAAAGGAGAGGGTAAGATAAAAAATAGGTAGAAATCAAAAAAAAAAATAGGTAGAGCGTCAGCGGGTTTTGGAGGTTGGGGATAGAGGGACTTGAACCCTCACGATTTTCAAAGTCGACGGATTTTCCTCTTACTATAAATTGCATTCTTGTCAGTATTGATATTGACATGTAGAACGGGACTCTATCTTTATTCTCGTCCGATTAATCCGTTCTTCAAAAGATTTATCAAACTTTGGGGTGAATAATTTTATTAATGAATGTTGTAATCGATTCTTTCTTCAACTTGGAATCAATACCAATTCACAACAATTCTTTATATTTCTATTTTTCATAAAAATATATAATATAAAAGGGCTTTGGTCCTCTTTTTTGAGATAGTTTTTCATTACCTTTAGGTATGCGTATAGGTTTATCCTTCATCCTTTCTGGAATTTCGATAGAAGGATTCCTTTACTAACGGAAAGGTGGTCAACCCCATTTGTTAGAACAGCTTCCATTGAGTCTCTGCACCTATCCCCCCTTTTTTTTTTAATTCTTTCTTTCCGAACCTTTGTTTATTTTTGTAAAACAGGATTTGGCTCAGGATTGCCCGTTTTTAATTCCAGGGTTTCTCTGAATTTGAAAGTTCTCACTTAGTAGGTTTCCATACTAAGGCTCAATCCAATTAAGTCCGTAGCGTCTACCAATTTCGCCATATCCCCCCTGCGTTTTGAGATTCAATCTCATTATGGTGCCCTTCTCCCTCCTTTTTTATTTCATTTATTTAAAATTTATTTTTATGCTATGCGGAACCGCTGAATTTTTTAGATACTGATTCTTATATCGAAAGGTTTTGCCCCATTTGATTTCTTGCCTATCTTCTTTCGTCTGTATCGTGGACCCGTATTTATTTGGTCCAATCAGAAGTGATTCTATCATTTCTCTATTTGCAATTCAAATATCGATGGATATACACTAAATAACATATATATCTTTCTCTTACTGTTCTTTTTCTGTCAATTTTTGGAATACTACAACGATCGATTCTTTGTTTTAGTCTTAGCTGCTGCCCCCCTTCCGAATGAAAACAAAAGATAGGAGTATCTCATTATTATCTGGATTGCCTTTATTTTGGTTGCCTCTTTCATTTCATTTTGATTTTTATCCCCCCCCCTTTTCTTCTTAGACACATTTGAGCAAGACCCTCTATATAGCCATACCATAACATAATTCAAAATAGAAATTTGATTTAGCATTTTTATCATTTATAGTATTCTAGTTCTAACTAATTATTCCATTTATTTCTATTTATTATTTTTTATTTCTAATTATTTAGTCTAAAGTCTAAAAAAAAGTTGAATCATTTAGATTTAGTATTTAGACTTTAATTATTTAGACTTATAATATATAAAATAATTAGAGCATTAGAAATTAAAAAAAATCTCTAAAAGGATCCTCACTTACTAATCTAATTAGTAGATTCTATTTATAGATTTGATTTAGAACTCTAAACTAAATCTAACGAAAGAAATTCAATTTGAAATTATTCAATTTGATTGTTATTTAACATTTAAATAAAATAGAAGTTATCGTTAATAGATAAAATCCTAAGAGTTTTCCTAATTCCCATGTATGCAAAATTTCTTTTATTTAAGCCCGCTTAGCTCAGAGGTTAGAGCATCGCATTTGTAATGCGATGGTCATCGGTTCGATTCCGATAGCCGGCTTTTTCTATTTGTTTTCTTTTTTACATGATTGATAAGATTTTTGGAAATCAAAGAAGATTGAAAGAGCTTCTTCATCTTTTTTTTTCCAAAGGTCAAAAATCTCTTTATTATGTCTTAGAAACTTCCAATTCTGAATGGCGGAGTTATATCTTTTCTTTGGAGAATAAATCAAGAACAAAAAAAAGAAAGGGTTTTCTTTTGGTTTTATTTACCTATATAAATTATCTATATTTTCTATTTCTAACTTTCTATTTCTATATCAATATATAGAAGTTATCTAATAAATAGATTTGTATTTTTTGATTGTATATCGATTTTGATTGTATATCTATACAATCAAAAAATACAAACAAAAAAATCAATAAAAAAAAATATGTAGATTGATCTAATTCATCTCATTCCTATTTGTTTGTAGTACAATACTTCATTTCATGGGATTTCGCTTCATTTAGTTCAGTTTTAATTTTTTTATTTATGAAATTTCAATCAAATTTATAAAATAAATAAGGAGTCTTTATGTCACGTTATCGAGGACCTCGTTTCAAAAAAATACGCCGTCTGGGAGCTTTACCAGGACTAACTAGTAAAAACCCTAGAGCCGGAAGCGATCTTAGACTTAGAAATCAATGGCGCCCCCGGAAAAACTCTCAATATTCTATTCGTTTAAAAGAAAAACAAAAATTGCGTTTTCATTATGGCCTTACAGAGCGACAATTACTTAAATACGTTCATATTGCCGGAAAAGCAAAAGGGCCAACCGGTCCGGTTTTGCTACAATTACTTGAAATGCGTTTGGATAACATCCTTTTTCGATTGGGCATGGCTTCGACTATTCCTCAAGCCCGCCAATTAGTTAACCATAGACATATTTTAGTTAATGGTCGTATAATAGATATACCAAATTATCGCTGCAAACCCCGAGATATTATTTCAGTGAAGGATGAAAAAAAATCTCGAGCTCTGATTCAAAATTATCTGGATTCATCCAAACATAAGGAATTACCAAAACATTTGACCCTTCACACATTACAATATAAAGGATTAGTCAATCAAATAATAGATAGGAAATGGGTCGGTTTGAAAATAAATGAATTGCTTGTCGTAGAATATTATTCTCGTCAGATTTAACCCTAACTAAAATATAAAAAAAAGGGGGTTTTACAAATTTGCACCCCTCCCTTTTGCCTAAGTTAAGGTTAAGTAAATAAGGAAAGGAAGGCAAAGGATTTAATTCGGGGATTTCTATCCTATTCATGTATCATATCTTTTATGAAAATTTCCATTCTGTGTCTGCTTTTTACAGTATTTTCTTTTTTGTATCACATAAATTAGGACTAGAGAATCTATATCAAACAACATCAAAAAAAAGAATCTATATCAAAGAAAAGTCTAACTATTTTTTTGTATCCGTTCTTATTTGTATTTGATACATTGCGGTTAGTTACATTGGTGAATTAGGTGAAGGTACGGAAAGAGAGGGATTCGAACCCTCGGTAAACAAAAGTCTACATAGCAGTTCCAATGCTACGCCTTGAACCACTCGGCCATCTCTCCTACATAATGATTACCTTTAGCTCATAATTCTCTTTAGACTTCAATTCCATTTCTATTCTATAAAAATTAGAAAATTCTTTTATAGTTTTAGATCTCTCAACAACCAAACCAACCTTTTACCCCGTGGATCTATTACAAATTCCTAAAGCAAGCATCCCGGGGATTTTTTTTTTGATTAGATAGTGTATACTTGCTATGTACGAAAGACAAAAAGGACAGTTATTCTATTTTCATTTTCATCATAGAACAATTATTCGATTCTTTTTCCTATTTTGATCATAATTTAAATTGAATCAAAGCTTTTCAAATTTTCCCAATCTATCCTAATCCGTAGAATAAATTCTTTGATTCTTCAACTTCGACGAAATTAGAATAATTTCTTTGATTTTTTTTTCTGTCAAAGCGACAAAAAAAATTGAGGTAGAAAGTCATATCCTTTTTTTTTTGAATAGGTCTACTTTTTTTTATGTTATTTCGTACTGTACATTTCCTTTGTTTGTGAGATCATTTTCTCACGAGAGGTAATGAAAAGAGTTATAGAATGGATTCTTTTTACCTATGCCTAGATCGCGAATAAATGGAAATTTTATTGATAAGACCTTTTCAATCGTAGCCAATATCTTATTACGAATAATTCCGACAACTTCAGGAGAAAAAGAGGCATTTACTTATTACAGAGATGGTGTGATTTGATTATTATTATTTTGACTTTACCGCCCTCAGCCTTAGGAAAAAGACATATGATTCGGAATATAAAAAAAGACTATTGAAATCAAAAAATCGACGCTGGTTGAAGGTGAAGTTTATAAAATAAAGCAATTCCTTCTGTCGTGTATCCCCGATTAATGCAACCTCAGATGCTTGAATTGTTGATTCTAGTATTGAGCGAAAGGTTAGACCTATAGATCATAGATCTGTATCGCGGTTCAATCCTACTACACTAGTATCAATAGGCGGCATAAAGGAAGGAGCACTACGCCTAGGAATCAACAAAACAAAAACTTTGTTATAAAGCACTCCTTTTCTTTATCGGGATCGGTACTAAAAGAAATGGTTGGGACAACAAACATCCATCTCGTTCGTACTTTGGATACCCATATAACCATCAAAGATTGTTGAAGTGACTAATTCCTGGAAATTAAAGGGCGTTGAGAACAAAGAAATTGTTGGAGTTTACATTTTTATCTAGTACCAGCACGCTTGATGTTAAGAAAGGATCTTTTGCAAGAGGGTTAGCTAGAGATTTCTTGTAAAAACATTAGCCCCGCTCAGTTCATAATGACAATATTTCGTCCTTCTTTTAATTCCATGGATTCTGGATTATTTTCATTATGCACATAAAGGAGGAGCCGTATGAGGTGAAAATCTCACGTACGGTTTTGGAACGGAGAATTCTTTTAATTGAATGACGACCGTAACGAATGTCGGCTCAATCCGAAGGCAATTATGCAGAAGCGTTACAGAATTATTATGAAGCTATGCGACTCGAAATTGATCCCTATGATCGAAGCTATATACTCTATAACATAGGCCTTATCCACACAAGTAACGGCGAACATACGAAAGCTTTAGAATATTATTTTCGGGCACTAGAGCGAAACCCGTTCTTACCACAAGCTTTTAATAATATGGCTGTGATCTGTCATTACGTGCGACTATCTCCACTATAGAAAGAAATAAAAGGAAAGGGCAAATACGACAATAAATACTAGAAAAAAAGTAGGATTTCTACATATTGCATCGTCCAAAAAACGATTTTTATCAGCTGTAGCAAAGAAAGAAACTTCGAAATATGAAAAAATATATATGCCTAAATATTTTATTCTATGGATAAAAGAAAAGATCTAATTGATAGTGGAAGCACCGTAAAGATCAATTTACAAGGTTTTGGGCGATACAATAAGAACTGCTTATTTATGTCATGATATGAGATAAAAATGAGGAATCGACTTATGTAATAGAGCCGATCCCCTAAGGTATTGAGCAGCGGTGTAGCATCAGATCCCAAAGAGAGTAAGTCTTTTTTTTATGAGGAAGAAGTCTTTTTCAAGGATTCTATATAAATTTCTATAGAATATGAAAGCGAGATAGTTACCTTTTCAGAAAATTCTAATGAGAGTTTCGAAATGCCTATGCTTTCTTTTTCTGAAGGTAGGAGAAAAGAGAAAACTGATTATTAATTGAATCAAAAGTCAAGTTTGAAACTCATGTAATTAACCTTTTTTGTTTAACGTTAACCCGAGAAAAATCAAATAGATCTATGAGAAATCTCATTCAGTTAGATATATGGTAGGGCTAGGGTAGACACCAAAAGAATTGACTGCCGAGCCGTATGAGTTAGGAAACTCTCAAGTACGGTTCCAAGGGAAGGAATTGACCGCCTATTCCGACCGTGGAGAACAGGCCATTCGACAGGGAGATTCTGAAATTGCGGAGGCTTGGTTCGACCAAGCCGCTGAATATTGGAAACAGGCTATAGCGCTTACTCCTGGGAATTATATTGAAGCGCAGAATTGGTTAAAGATTACGAGGCGGTTCGAATAAGAACTCTCTTTTTTTTTTATTCTAATCAATTAGATTATCACTTTGTTTATTTGAAATTTTATGAAATTTGATTAGAAATTTTTTTCTATAAATAAATAGAAATTCTATAGAAAAATAGAAAAAAAAAGAATATATATATAAATATTAGATTAGTAGATTAGAATTGAATTCTAAAAACTAGAAATTAGTTAATATATATTAATATAAATTCTAATTATTTAAAAATCAAAAAAAAAATGAACAAAGAATTTCATTTTTTTTTTGAATATTAATTCTTTGTATTCTTTGCTTTTGTTTTTGTTGGCTCCGTCGGTCAAATAAAATGGATTGGTTCTATGGGAAGAACCAATCAAAGAATTTTTCATTATATCTTTTCTAAAATCGTTCTATTTCATTGGTATTTCGTAGGGATAAGTGTTACACGGATATACCACGGATATAGCATAGAAAAGAATACTTTTTTTGATTTTCTGCTATTCTTTTCTTTCTATTCAAACTAATAAGAAAACTCTCGAATGACTAAATTTAAATATCGATACCGGAGGATCCCTTTATTTGATTTTTATTAAAGTAATGACTGCTTACGTGATTTGGAATAGAGTAATACTTGTTCTATTTCTATGTAAGAAAAAAAAAATAACTTAACTCCATCTAGGAACTTCTAATTGAGATATAAATATCCCGGGTTGCACAAAAAATTCTTTTTTTGCGCCAATGTAAAGTCTGAAAAGAGTTTTATATGATAAAAAGGGGTCCGTTGAGCGCCCCCTAGATATGTCATAATAGATCCGAACACTTGCCCCGGATCGACTTCCAGATCATAATTGCTCTAGTAAATAACTAACCAAAATAGATAGATGAGAGAGCGAAGAGAAAGAAACTAATTAGATTCGAAGTATCTCTCATAGGTTCACTAATTACTTGACTGTTGGCGGGTCTCTTTGTATGTGTTGTCCGGAAAGAGGAGGACTCAATGATTATTCGTTCGCCGGAACCAGAAGTCAAAATTTTGGTAGATAGGGATCCCATAAAAACTTCTTTCGAGGAATGGGCCAAACCGGGTCATTTCTCAAGAACAATAGCTAAGGGCCCTGATACTACCACTTGGATCTGGAACCTACATGCTGATGCTCACGATTT
>JBAMIB010000077.1:73977-76477 GCA_037177415.1 Kaempferia rotunda | reverse complement strand
AAGAAACAATTTGAATTTTGAATATAGAGTAGAATTTTTGAATGAATCCGTTTTTATGTTATTTCGTACTATACAATTCCTTTGTTTGTGGGATCAGTTTCTCACGAGAGGTAATTAAAAGAAATTATAGAATGGGGTTGTTACCGATGCCTAGATCTGGTGGGATAAATGGAAATTTTATCGATAAGACCTTTTCAATTGTAGCCAATATCTTATTACAAATAATTCCGACAACTTCCGGGGAAAAAGAGGCATTCACCTATTACAGAGATGGTGCGATTTGATTTTTTTCGATTTTCTTTACCGCTCTCCGTCTTAGTGGAAAGACACATTATTCGGGATAGAAAGAAAACAATAATTCAACTAAATCTACGCTTCTTGGAGGTGAAATTTTCAAATAAAAAAATTCCTTCTGTCGTGTATCCCCGATTAATGTAACCTCAGATGCTTTAATTGTCGATTCTAGTATTGAGCGAAAGGTGTAACCTATGGATTAAGTCACCTACTCCACTAGTCAAAATATACACTAGTAAAAATAGGTAGCAGAGGGGAAGAAGCACTACACCTAGGAATCAACAACACGAAAACTTTGTTATAAATTATCCCTTTTCCTTATTGGGATCGGAACTTAGAAAAATGGTTGGGACAACAAACATCCATCTCGTTTGTATTTTGGATACCTGTATAACCATCGAAGACTGTTGAAGTGACTAATTCCTGGAAATTTAGAGGCGTTGAGGACAAAGAAATTGTTAGAGTTACCATTTTTATCTAGTAACAACATGCTTGATGTTAAGAAAAGATCTTTTACAGGAAGGTTGGCTAGAGATTTTTGTAAAAACGCTAGTCCCATCAGTTCATAATGAGAGTATTTCAATCTTTTTTGATTTCATGTATTATTCTCATCTCATTATGCGCATCATATAAAGGGGGAGCCGTATGAGATGAGAATCTCACGTACGGTTCTGTAACGGAGGAGATTCTTTGAATGGAATAACGAACGACCGTAACGGATGTCGGCTCAATCCGAAGGAAATTATGCGGAAGCTCTACAGAATTATTATGAAGCTATGCGACTAGAAATCGATCCCTATGATCGAAGTTATATACTCTATAACATAGGTCTTATCCACACAAGGAACGGAGAACATACGAAAGCTTTGGAATATTATTTTCGGGCACTAGAACGAAACCCGTTCTTACCACAAGCTTTTAATAATATGGCTGTGATCTGTCATTACGTGCGACTATCTCCACTATAGAAAGAAAAAAAAAAAGAGCAAATTCACTAATAAATACTAAAAAAAAAAATAGGCTTTCTACATATGTATTGTCCAAACTAACGATTTGTATCAGCTGTAGCAAAGAAAGAAACTTCATAGAAGTAGAAATATGAAGAAATAGGTATGCCTAGATACTTTATTCTATGGATAAAGGATCTAATTGATAGAAGAAGCACCGTAAAGATCAATTAGTCAGGTTTTTGGCCGATACAATAAAAACTGCTTACTTATATCATGATATAAGATAAAAATGAAGGAATCCACTTATGTAATAGGGTGGATCCCCTACGATATTGAGCAGCGGTGTAGCATCAGATCCCAAAGACAGTAAGTCTTTTCTTTCTTATGAAGGAAAGTCTTTTTCAAGGATTCTATATAAATTTCTAGATGAAACCGAGATAGTTATCTTTCAGAAAATTGTAACGATAGTGGAATGACTATGCTTTATTCTTCTGAAGGTGGGAGAAAAGATAAAACTTATTTAATTATTCAGCAAAATTGAAGTTTGAAACTTATATAATTAACCTCTTTTGCTTAACTCGAGAAAAAAATGGGCTAGATCTATGAAAAATTTCATTCAATTAGATTAGATATGGTAAATTTTTTTAAATATGGGACAGCAAAAGAATTGACTATTGAGCCGTATGAGGTAGGAAACTCTCAAGTACGGTTCTAAGGGAAGGAATTTACCTGCCTATTCCGACCGGGGAGAACAGGCCATTCGACAGGGAGATTCTGAAATTGCGGAGGCTTGGTTCAATCAAGCCGCTGAGTATTGGAAACAAGCTATAGCACTTACTCCCGGTAATTATATTGAAGCACAAAATTGGTTGAAGATCACAAGGCGCTTCAAATAAGAAAACTCTGTTTATTTTTTTTTTTTCTTGATTTTCATTATTAACAGCAATGCTATTATTAAACTTTTCTTTTGATAAATATTTTCAAATTTTTTATATTTTGTATAAATATATAGCTATTCTATTTAGCTAGTATTAGTTAGAAATTTTGATATTTGTTATAATTGTTTGTTGTCCGCATCAGTCAAATCAAATAAAAGTAAAAGGGATCATTTCTCAGGGAAGAACCAATCAAGGAATTTCATTATATCCCTTCTAATCTAAGATCGTTCAATTTTTTTTTTTTGGTATTTTGTAGGGGTAAACGATACAGAGATACATTAGAGAATATATAAAAAAAAAAAAAAAGAAAAAAATTTA
>JBAMIB010000077.1:61246-63746 GCA_037177415.1 Kaempferia rotunda | reverse complement strand
CTTACGCCTTACCATGGCGTTACTCTACCGCTGAGTTAAAAGGGCCCATTTGATTTAAATGTGGAATCAGTCACTATGCGGATAAAATACATCTCTGTACATATATTATATACATAAGTATGTGCACTAAACTCATAGTGACTAGTTTGTGGTTCATTCTGGAATTTTAAAAGGATTTACCTAGCAAGTTTAGAAAAAATACAATGAATTGTTTTGTTTTAAATTCAAGATATTTTTTTTGAATCGTGTGATGAAGAGATTGTACTTGTCCCCTGAACTAAGAAAAACCATTTTCGAAAACTTCTTGAGCCCTCTTTCCAGTTTCCCGATTTATTGGTTCTTAATCCACTAACTTAGTGTAAGCTAGAGATAAACATCTCTTATCTTATGAATGAATGAAAGTGGAAGAAGTGGAATGTAACCCCCTTCGGATCTGACGAACGCTCTCTAAGGGAATCCGATCTTTGGATTATGTATTATTATTTCTTTCTTTTTTTGTATTATCTTTTTTTATTTTAATGTATTGAAAAATTGTATTTTATTTCTATTTATTCTTTTTAAAATTTCCATTTTTTTATTAAGTTTATTAAGTTAAGATGGTTATTATTAATATATAATAATTAATATATTAATCATTCATAATAGTAGATTAATATGTTTTATAATTCAAATTGAATTTGATTGAATAATTCATGAATAACGAATCAAAAATTCTATCAAATCATGAAAAAAAAAAAAAAGAAAGATAATTTTGATCTAATCATAGCATTCTATTGACAATTTCAAAAAACTGTTCATACTATGATCATAGTATGATGGCGGTCGGTCAAGTATGCCCCCATCGTCTAGTGGTTCAGGACATCTCTCTTTCAAGGAGGCAGCGGGGATTCGACTTCCCCTGGGGGTAGGGTACTACGAAAGGAAGTTGATCAGGGATTCACAATAAGCCTAAAATGAATTATTCCTGGGTCGATGCCCGAGCGGTTAATGGGGGCGGACTGTAAATTCGTTGACAATATGTCTACGCTGGTTCAAATCCAGCTCGGCCCAACAATTCGCGAATCCACCATCAGATGATATAATCCCTTGTTCTTCTGTTCTTCAGAAATACCTGCACGGGGAAAGAAATAAGAATTTCTGCTATATCCCTTATTTCCCTGGGATTGTAGTTCAATTGGTCAGAGCACCGCCCTGTCAAGGCGGAAGTTGCGGGTTCGAGCCCCGTCAGTCCCGACGGATCCAATAAATACATGAATTCATCTCTCTTTTTTATCAAAGGCGGGCAGGGGGCAGGGCATAATTTGATTCCCAAAGGAAATGGGATCTTTTTTTTTTTCAATTGCTCTCGATTGATGGAATCCAATATGGAATAGAGTACCATATGTTTTGGGGGAGCACATACACAAATGAAATGAGTTTCTTGAACGACCCAAAATAAAATAACTTCCACTTCCCCCTGGAATACGTTTCCAGATTAAACTATCTTTCTTTATTAATTTCATTTTGTATAACCTAAATGAAATTAGGAATTTTTTTTTTGAAAATTCTATTATTTTATTCAAATTGCACACGGAGCTCTTGATAGATGTGTTACAGTATGAATAATGTGATAGAAAAAAAAAATGAATCAAAGATTTTACTCAAGAGAATTCTTTTTAGGGTAACTTCGAAGAAAGAACAAACTGTAAATTAATGGAAAATTTGCTCTTTTCTACTGGAATTTCTCTTTCTTCTTTATCTTCTAAGAAAATTAGATCATTAGGGGTTTACAACTTTACTTCTTTCTTTTTTCATTTCACTTCTCTTTTTTTTTGGGGGGGTTAACTATTTTTAGGGTATTTCGAACTAATGGAAGTGGAGCAGTGATTAAATGATACTTTATCTGATAATACTACAAAAAAAAGTAGGGTAGATTCTAAAAAAGAACGATTAGAACAGAATAATAAATAGAAAAATTCTTGATTCGATCAGGAATTCTATTTTGGATTAGGTATGAATAAAAGATCTTCCTATGGTATACTATTCAACTCTCGACGATGAATTAATTTGATAGTTCAGATATTGTTATTCATGATATTGCGATATCATCGAGAGGTAATTCATCCATTGAATTTCTAGGCAAAAGGGTTATCATCTCTATGGGATCAAATCCCGAGTTATTGCGAAGTAAAAAAACGATGAGATTATGGAAGTAAATATTCTTGCATTTATTGCTACTGCACTCTTCATTCTAGTTCCTACTGCTTTTCTCCTTATCATTTATGTAAAAACAGTAAGTCAAAATAATTAAATTTTTTGAATAAAACTTGACTTCTAACTTTTTCTCAATTTTTTAAGAAATAAAAAGAAGAAAATGGTTTCAATTTGGTGTGAAATGAAAATAAGCAGACTCAAATTGGCAGTATTACATGTGATCTGATAGTATGGTAGAAAGATTCATCTATTTCTTTCTACCATACTCTCTATTCGTCTTATTGTAGTGTATAAAGTTGTACTCTAT
>JBAMIB010000077.1:46246-48746 GCA_037177415.1 Kaempferia rotunda | reverse complement strand
ATCTCTGAATACTCAAAGTTTCATATCAGAAGCGAGTTTTCAAGAAACTGCGCGAGTTTTAGCAAAAGCTGCTCTTCGAGGTCGTATCGATTGGTTGAAAGGCTTGAAAGAAAATGTTGTTTTAGGAGGGCTCATACCCGTTGGTACTGGGTTTAAAGGATTAATGCATCCTTCACATAACAATATTCCTTTGGAAACCAAAAAAAAGAATCTATTTGAGCGAGAAATGAGCGATATTTTGTTTCACCACAGAAAATTATTTGATTCTTGTCTTTCAAAGAATTTCCATGATATATCAGAACAGTCATTTAATTTTCTAAATGATTCCTAAGAGCGAGTTGATCCTTTTAACTAGCTGTATTTTGATCTGTATTTGGTCCGGTCTTTTGATTTGATAATAGGAATAAAGAAAATAACTAATAGAAAAGAAGAATGGCTTAGTCATGTATTTACGACCAATCTACGATAGAAGAGAAGGTTCCATCGGAACAATTCTTTATTTTTCAGGGGACCCCTTGTTCTCTTTTTTTTTTCAAAAAGGGGGGGTAAGTGTGGGGAAAAATGACAAGAAGATATTGGAACCTCAATTTGGAAGAGATGATGTCGTCGGGAGTTCATTTTGGCCATGGTACTAGGAAATGGAACCCTAGAATGGCACCGTATATCTCTGCAAAGCGTAAAGGTATTCATATTACAAATCTTATTCGAACTGCTCGTTTTTTATCAGAAGCTTGTGATTTGGTTTTTGACGCATCAAGTAGGGGAAAACAATTTTTAATTGTTGGTACCAAAAACAAAGCAGCTGATTCAGTAGCATGGGCTGCAATAAGGGCTCGATGTCATTATGTTAATAAAAAATGGCTCGGTGGTATGTTAACGAATTGGTCCACTACAGAAACAAGACTTCATAAGTTCAAAGACTTGCGAATGGAACAAAAAATGGGTAGATTCGGCCGTCTTCCAAAAAGAGATGCGGCTATATTGAAAAGACAATTATCTCATTTGCAAACATATCTGGGCGGGATTAAATATATGACAGGTTTACCCGATATTGTAATCATTGTTGATCAGCACGAGGAATCTACGGCTCTTCGAGAATGTATTACTTTGGGAATTCCAACAATTTGTTTAATCGATACAAATTGTGATCCCGATCTTGCAGATATTTCGATTCCAGCAAACGATGACGCTATAGCTTCAATACGATTAATTCTTAACAAATTAGTATTTGCAATTTGTGAGGGTCGTTCTAGCTATAGAATTAATCCTTGATTAATAATAAAAAATGACTTAGGAAACTCCAAAGATTTATAGAGTCGGTTACTATTTCTGAATCTTAAAAAACAAAGAGATAAAAACTGGGGATATTCATTATGGGATTAGTAAGGGATTGCTTGGTATTCAAAATAGACAATTCAAGGGTACAAGTTAAGTTGAGAAAGAGATGGTTGAATCAAAATTATTTCGTTTTAAATTCTATTTCTGTCAGAGGGCAATATGAATGTTCTATCATGTTCTATCAATACACTAAAAGGGTTATATGATATATCTGGTGTCGAAGTCGGCCAACATTTATATTGGAAAATAGGAAGTTTCCAAGTCCACGGCCAAGTACTTATTACTTCTTGGGTTGTAATTGCTATCTTATTAGGTTCAGCCACTATAGCGGTTCGAAACCCACAAATCATTCCGACTGGTAGTCAGAATTTTTTCGAATATGTCCTTGAATTCATTCGAGATGTGAGTCAAACCCAAATTGGGGAAGAATATGGTCCTTGGGTTCCCTTTATTGGAACTATGTTTCTATTTATTTTTGTTTCGAATTGGTCAGGAGCTCTTTTACCTTGGAAAATCATACAATTGCTTCATGGGGAGTTAGCCGCACCCACAAATGATATAAATACTACTGTTGCGTTGGCTTTACTCACATCAGTGGCATATTTCTATGCGGGTCTTAGCAAAAAAGGATTGGGTTATTTCGCGAAATACATTCAACCAACTCCAATCCTTTTACCTATTAATATCTTAGAAGATTTCACAAAACCCTTATCACTTAGTTTTCGACTTTTCGGGAATATATTAGCCGATGAATTAGTAGTTGTTGTTCTTGTTTCTTTAGTACCCTTAGTGGTCCCTATACCTGTTATGTTCCTTGGATTATTTACAAGTGGTATTCAAGCTCTTATTTTTGCAACTTTAGCTGCGGCTTATATAGGTGAATCCATGGAGGGACATCATTGATTCGTTTTTGAAATAGTCTTTTTTAAACTAGCCAAAAGAAATGTATGCATAGTTCAACATAATCTATTTAGCGAATATAAATAAAATATACAAATATGTTCTATATGATCTAGAGTAATAACAAAGACAATTACACTATTCCAAATTAGAAAAAGGGAAAAGAAATATAAAAGATCTTTTTTCTAAAATTCTTGATCAATAAATATTTTTTCTATTGGTTAGTAAATTCATTATTTACTAAAAAAAATGAGTAGTCATA
>JBAMIB010000077.1:33746-41246 GCA_037177415.1 Kaempferia rotunda | reverse complement strand
TTTTTCCTACCGAGTTAAAACAATATGTTGATCTCTCTAGAAAACCAAAGTTATCGTTTACTAACTTTTTTGCTTCAATTTTTTTTATAGAAAAAGAAAAAAGGGAAGATTTAGTTACGATTAGAAATCTTTCTTTATCCATGGATTCTTTATCCATACTTAAATTATTAATACAATTCGAATATTCTGTTTCGCAATTTCAGAATCCAAATTTTCATTTCTTTTTGGATAAAAATCATGAGAATTTATATTTTTCCTCGAATCTATCATTGAGAGGGAAAGGATTAAATCTTTTTAAGAAATAAAGTTTTTGGTCGGAATATCGATTATTCCGAAAGACCCCTTAACTATCAAGGGGATATAGAACGAATCAAACTTTTACCACTAAACTATACCCGCTACAATATTATTATTATATAATAATTTATCTTTTGTCGAACAAAAAATTCGACGTAATTAAGAAAAATATCAAAATTATAACATAAAATACATTGGGTAAGAGTCTATAGTTTCATTTTTTTTACAAGGAATTCTAGATAAAATTATTTATCTGGTTTTGTTTTAACAATTAAAATACGTCCTATTAAAACAACAAGAAAGTTTAACTTCTTATTCTTATTATTTTATTCTTTCTTCGTTTTTCCTTTTTTTTTTACAAAAAAGGTCCATTCCGTTATATTCTTAGGGAATGGACCTTTTTGAATAAAAATCAAAGCTAAGAAGTCTTCTTTTTTTTTTTACCTTATTTATCTTTTTCGAGCCCTTAGTTTAGCAAAATGTAATTTTTGATAAAAGTTATACATATCTCTATAATAAAGATAGAGAAAGAAATACTTTTCTATTCTTTATCTTTAAATCTTTAATTATTTTTAATGTAAAAAAAGAATTATCTTTTTTTTTTTTCAATTGGGAGAGATGGCTGAGTGGACTAAAGCGTCGGATTGCTAATCCGTTGTACGAGTTATTTGTACCGAGGGTTCGAATCCCTCTCTTTCCGTTGATGACTTGATATTTTTTTTTCTTTCAAATTTTGCAAATCCCTTTTTGTTTTTTTATAGTTCCTTTTTTTAGTTTTTTAGTTAAATGCATCAAATCAAATAGATAAAAAAAAACCTACGAAAAAAAAAATCAAGTAAGGAAAACAACCCCCTTTTTTATTCTTCACGTCCAGGATTACGTCCTGGATCATTAGATAGGAATCCAAAGATGAAAAGAGAAACAAAGAATATCACTACTGTGTAAACGAAAAGTTTGAGAGTAAGCATTACACAATCTCCAAGATCTTTTTTTTTTTTCAAAAAAAAAAAAAAATAAAATAGATCGTCCATTTTTATACCACATATCTTAATTTGACACCAAAAAATAAAGTGCTTTCTCGAAATACAAAAGAATTTTCATAAATTCATTTAGCATAAGATAAGAGTCGTTCATTACTTAAATTTGCTTTCATACCCAAAATGGATCCTATCCTACGAAGGTAAGGCCTTTCACTTAGGGATTAGAGTGGGGAAATGGGGTGATTCATATTTTTTGTGTCTACTCAAAAGTTTCATGTTGAAATTGAGAGTAAAAATTATCTGATCCTTTGTATTGTTCGAATTTCTTATTTCTTAAATCTTATTTCTTAAATTAAAGGAATTTTTCATTTTCTAGGATAGTATTAAAGATCTTATCGAAAACTTACGGCAGCTTGCCAAACAAAGGCTAAGAGAAAAAAAAACAAAGGTATGACTGGCATAACATCTACAATTGGATTCAAAAAAGCATAGACCTCTGGCAATTTTGCGAAGAAAAAACTACTCGAATAAAGGGCAGAATTAATACAGATCAAATTAAAGATATTAAGCATAATAAACTTTTTATTTTGTTCTTGGAGATAATTGTATTTTGGTTGAGTTATTGATATAAGTAAAAACAAAAAGAGAAAGGTAGAAAAAATCTTTCCTTTTCTTTGAGTTTACCCAACCAAAAATCCTGCAATTCTCAAAGGAGAATAGAAGAAATTTGACTTTCAATACAATATTTTAATTGAATTCTACCTAATGAGCAATAAATTCAAGATAATTCTATATCTATCCGTGTCAAAATCCTAACAACAATCTAAATTTTTCTAAAAATTAAATATTTGGACTAGAATTGACGACAAACCAATACCACTATTATTCTTTATTAGTGTTAAATCAAAATTGAAATGGGGCGTGGCTAAGTGGTAAGGCAACGGGTTTTGGTCCCGCTATTCGGAGGTTCGAATCCTTCCGTCCCAGAGCATATTCATTCTATCAGAATACATATATATAGTTTATAGTTTTTAATAAACTAAACTTAATGGAGTTCAACAAATGACACAGCTGTGGAATTCAATTTATTTGTTGTAACCCAATTAAGAGAGAAACAAGGGTTTGAATTCAAAATAAAGGTTAAACGGGCTTTTGATCATATGTTTCTTCTCTTCATATTGAAGTAAATTTGTTACTTAGAAAAACCTTACTACCATTTTGATTTGACGGAGTCGAAATGCGAAAGGAGCCCTATTTTCTATTCCTTAAATAAATAATAAATGGAGTAATTCAATTATTAATTCTCTGCAGATCTCTGAATTTTGAAACAAGAGAAAGTTTTTTGTATTATCACTAAATTGAGTCAAGGAGATTAAGTTTCTTAAGACTTGGTTAGGTTAGGATAAAAAAAGGAGTAAGGACTTAATCTATATTTGTTTTGCTTTTAAAAATAATTTTATATTTATGTATGTAAAGATTCTAACAGGTTAATTCATACATTTTTTTTTTATTTTTTTTTCAAAACAAAAAAAAATATATATATTTATATTAATTATATTTATATATAGGGATTCATTTCTAATTCTGATAAAATTTCTTAAGAAAAATATCTTAGAAAAGAAAAAACATACATTACTATGTATCGGCTGAACCAATGACTATTCATGATTCTGTAATGGACTCAATTTTATACTGGCTCCAAATTAGATAAATGTTATGGTAAAACTTCGTTTGAAACGATGTGGTAGAAAGCAACGTGCGACTTGAAGGACACGATCCATTGTGGATTCTTGCATCCACCCTTTTATATATATCAAAATGAGGGTGCTCTTGGCTCGACATCACTTGTTCTGCTAAACTACCCTTTTTGTTGGGTTGTATCCTAAATAATATAGGATGGAGCTCGAGTATAAAGTATTGATTTATTTCTTAGGGCAAGGATCTAGGGTTAATATCAAGCTATAAAATAGAAGAACTTCGTAAGTATATTTTTGATATAGAAATAAAAGGTTCCAATCCAAAATAAAAAAATTCTTGGAATTAAGAAAATGCTTTCGATACAAAAAGTGTATCACAGGGAATCAAATGTTTGGCTGATTCTTTGAAAAAGGTTACAAAAAAGGGTATGTTGCTGCCATTTTGAAAGGATTCAAAATTACCGAAGTCATGTCTAAACCCAATGATTAAAAATAAGGATAAAAAAGACCAGAACAAGAAAACACCCTTTCAATTGTATCAATAACTGCCTCAGAATGAGGAATTCAAATTTTACTAAAAATTTAGTAAAAAGAAAGGGATTTAAAGACCACTCAATAAAAGAAATTTTCAAAATCTTTTTTTTTTTTTTTTTTGAAAATTATTCAACTTGAGTTATGAGTATAAATGGTTTTTCCCTTTCAGAAAGGAAGGAGAAAGGTGGAAGGGGACTTAAATCATAGTCTAATTACACCCATTTGCTATTGGAATTCTATTTCTATACATAAATAGAGCCTTAAATCATTTTTCTCGAGCCGTACGAAGAAAAAGCTTCCTATACGTTTCTGGGGGGGGTATTGTTCATCTATATCTATCCCAATGAGCCGTCTATCGAATCGTTGCAATTGATGTTAGATTCCGAAGAGAAGGAAGATATCTTCGGAAAGTGGGTTTTTATGATCCAATAAAGAATCAAACTTATTTAAACGTTCCTGTCATTCTTTATTTTCTTGAAAAAGGTGCTCAACCTACAGGAACTGTTCAGGATATTTTAACTAAGGCAGAAATAAAAAAGTAATTTCGGCCTAATCAAACGCAAATTTTTTTGAATTAAGGAAAAATGGGATCAGAAAGGGGTCATGGCTTGTATAGTATAGTTTTGTATAGCCTTTCTCTACTATTTTTTTTTTTTTTCTATTCGTGCCTATTTCTCTTTATTCCCATAAAATTCTAGATTTTATATCTAGAACAAGAAAACCTTCATTTTTTTGCTAGTTCTTCATTTCCCCATTTCCATTTTTGTATCTATGTCCATTTGTTATGGAGTGCCAATTCAACACAAGTTTTTATTTGTGGGTTTCCATTCTATTCTTTTTAGAAAATGGATAATTTTATTATATTGACAACAGTATATCTAACAAATATAATTTATTAGAAATAATAAGTGTATCTATTTATCTCCGTCTCAGAAGTTTGATTTTTTACTTTACTTCATGGAAATGGTGGATTCGCTTTAAGGTCTATAAATTTTTGGATTTCTCTCGATTTTTTATTTGAAAATTTTTTAGTTCAATCTTTTGATTACTTCGTAGAATTTCTTTAGTGTTTGTTATTATGATTGTATCGACTTATTCCTTTTTCGGGTTGCTAACTCAACGGTAGAGTACTCGGCTTTTAAGTGCGGTTAGAATTTTTTACACATTTGGATGAAGCGAGGATTCGTCCAATACTATTGGTAAAGTTTTAAAGACCACGACTGATCCTAAAAGGAAATGAATGGAAAAAATAGCATGTCGTATTCAATGAAGAATTCAAAGAATATTTTATTCTTACCAGATCGGTACAAAACCATTTTTTAAATGGAACAAAATGAATTCAATTTCAAATAGGGTTGAGTGAATAAATGGATAGAACCCTATGGTTTCAATTAATTATAGGGAAAGCAAAAGTAACGAGCTTCTATTCTTAATTTGAATAATTATCCGATCTTATTTCTAATTATAGGTTAAAAATAGATTAGTACCAGTTGCGGAACGGAACAGGTTTCTTCATGGATTATATGAATCCTAGTTATTGGTCCAGTTCATTATGGAATGGAAGTAGATGTGTAAAAGAAGCAGCATATTGATAAAGTATTTTTTTTTTTCCAAAATCAAAAGAGTGATTGGTTTGAAAAATAAAGGATTTCTAAGCATCTTTTTATCCTAAACCAAATAATGAGCATAAAAAATGCAATTAAATGTAAAAGAAGGGAATAGAGAATCCGTTGAAACGTTTACCGAGGTGGCTATTTTTTTCTTACTAAAGTACCTTGTTTTGCCTGTATCGCACTATGTATCATTTGATAACCACCCAACCCAATTGTCTGTCTTTGGTTCAAATCAAATGGAGGAGTTCAAAAGATATTTAGAACTAGATAGATCTCAGCAACAGGACTTCCTATATTCACTTAGCTTCCAAGAGTCTATTTATATACTTGCTCATGATCATAGTTTAAATAGATCAATTTTAAATGCGGATTCTGACAAAAAATCTAGCTTACTAATTCTGAAATGTTTAATTATTCAAATGTATCAACAAAATCATTTGATTTTTTCTGCTAATGATCCTAAACAAAATTTATTTTTTGGACACAACACGGATTTATATTGTCAAATCCTATTCGAAGCATTTGCCGTTGTTTTGGAAATTCCATTTTCTCTACGAGAAAGACCATTTATAGAAAGGAAAGAGATCGTCCAATTTTTTAATTTACGATCCATTCATTCAATATTTCCTTTTTTAGAAGACAAATTATCACATTCTAATTATGTAGTAGATATACTACTATCCCATTCCATCCATCTGGAAATCTTGGTTCAAACTTTTCGTTATTGGGTAAAAGATGCTTCTTCTTTGCATTTATTGCGAATTTTTCTGCACCAGTATCATAATCGGAATTGTTTTATTATTCCAAAACAATCTTCTTTTTTTTTTTGAAAAAAAAAAGAATCAAAGATTCTTCTTCTTCCTATATAACTCTAAAGTGTGTGAATATGAATCCATCTTGGTTTTTCTGCGTAACCAATCTTTTCATTTACGATCAATATCTTCTGAAGTTTTTCTTGAACGTATCTATTTCTATGAAAAAATAGAACATTTTCTAGAAGTTTGTGCTGAGGATTTTAAGGTTTTTTTTTGGTTGTTCAAGGATCTTTTCATGCATTATGTTAGGTATCAAGGAAAATTCCTTTTGGTTTCAAAAGGAACGTCCATTTTAATGTCTAAATGGAAATATTACCTAGTCAATTTATGGCAATCTTGCTTTTACATGTGGTCTCAACCAGGAAGGATTCAGATAAACCAATTTTCCAATTACTCACTTGACTTTCTAGGCTATCTTTCAAGTGTTCAACGAAACCCTTCAATGACACGAAGTCAAATGCTAGAAAATTCATTTTTAATATCATTAGCTATTAAAAAGTTTGCTACCAGAGTTCCAACTATTTTGCTGATTAGATCATTATCTAAAGCGAAATTTTCTAACGTATTAGGATATCCCATTAGTAAGGCATCCTGGGCCGATTTATCAGATTCCAATATTATTGACCGATTTGTACGTATATACAGAAATCTTTCTCATTATCATAGCGGATCCTACAAAAAAACGAGTTTGTATAAAGTAAAATATATACTTCGACTTTCTTGTGTTAGAACTTTGGCTCGTAAACATAAAAGCAAGGTACGTGTTTTTTTGAAAAGATTAGGATCGGGATTATTGGAAGAATTCTTTATGGAGGAAGAACAAGTTCTTACTTTGAACTTACAAAAAATGGCTTCTACTTTCCAGAGATTCTATGGAAGACAGATTTGGTATTTGGATATTTTTTGTATCAATGATTTGGCCAAGTCTGAATAATTTGTTATCAGACTGTGTAATTTGCAATTTTCCCTAAACAATCTACGAAAAACCTAAAATAATTAAAATAATTTAAATGATATTAAAAAATCTAGATATTAAAGAGATAGTAAAAAAATTTTCTATGCTGAAATGTTCATGTAGGAAGGCTTAAAAAAAATCAACTGACTATTTCATTTTTTTTTTAGTTTTATCTAGGGAAAGATCTGAGTTTTAGATGGATACACAGGAAAGCCGTGTGCAATGAAAAATGCAAGCACGGCTTGGGGAGGGGTTTTTCTTTATTTTATTAAATTAATAAGGAAATTATCTATTCCATCCGACTAGTTCCGGGTTCGAATCCCGGGCAACCCACTCTCTTCTCATATCGAAATCATATGTTTAGAAACTCAGATTTTCTTTTTTGTAATCTACTTTATTTCCAAATAAACTTGGAATTGGAAAGAGTAGGTCTAAACTGAAAAGTAGAAATAGATACATTGGTTGACAAGGGCCTATAAGTCATGTTATACTGTTAAATAACAAGCCTTCCATTTTCTATTTATGAAAATTTGTGTGCTTGGGAGTCCCTGATGATTAAATAAACCAAGATTTTACCATGACTGCAATTTTAGAGAGACGCGAAAGCGA